>VDFB02168819.1:0-11490 GCA_007258455.2 Sequoia sempervirens
GTGCACCTAGGGTTTTATTTTATCCAGCCATCAAATATAGAAAACTTTCCAAAAATCGTCCCCTGAAGCTACATCGAGTGCATTAACACAAATCACGAATCTGGAATAAATCTCCAGCTAGGTCAGATTGCTTCCACTGACGAAACTGGAAGGCCAAGGTCTGAAACCCGCCAAAAAGGAGCCCTTGAGCTTTCCCGTGAAGAGAGAAGAATAATAATCTCAAAATGTCCCTCAAAAGATGTCTCCTCTATATATATTTCCAAGAGGCCCGATAGGAAGCTCCTTTTACCCATAAAATCACTTTTTTACAAAATTAAAAGTGACTTTAATAAAGGTTATTAATTTGCTCCCAATAAATTAAAGTGACTTTTACAAAGTCTATCATAAAATATTCCATTAGTCCGCTAATCACTTCCAAAACTCATTTTGCAAGTAATGGTTAATTAATTATTTAATATTGCCATGGAGATTAATTTTGGACTTGACAATAATTAAACAATTAAATAAATGACTCCTGTTTTCGCCAAATTTGCCTTTAGGGTTAAAGGCAACAAAACATGTTGGTTGACTAATTTGAAGGGACATTCTGATCCTCCCTTCAATTGCTTGTCCTCAAGCAATTGCAAGCTCGGGTGCTGTAGAATCTGCTCATTCTCCCATGTGGTATCCTCGGATGGCAAATCTCTCCATCTCACTAAATACTCTTTCACGACCCTGTTTCTCAACCTCTTCTCTCGAGTGTCTATAATCTCTTCAGGGACTAGGACCAAATGTCCCTCCTCATCCAATGGTGGAAGCTCTGAAGAAAAAGTAACCTGCTGACCCAACGCCTTCTTAAGGCACGAAACATGAAACACATTATGAATCTTGCTATTTTCTGGTAGCTCCAACTCGTATGCTACCTCTCCAACCCTCCTGATAATCCTGTATGGTCCATAGAATCGGGGCTTGATCTTCTCGGCTCCGCTCTTCTTGAGAAAAGACTGTCTATATGGCTGCAAACGAAGGTATACCAAATCCCCAACCTCGAAACTGCGCTCGATCCTGTGTCTATCAGCATATGTCTTTTGCTGATTTTGTGCCACCTGTAGATTATCCTTGAGTGCCCTCAAGATATCCTGACTCTCCTGGATCCAATCCTTGGCTTTAGGAGCCCTGCTCTCACCAAAAGCCATCTCCATGAATGAAGGTGCATCATAACCGTACAAGGCTCTGAAAGGACTCATACCAATGGACATATGATAAGTGGTATTATAGCAATACTCCCCCAAGTGCAACCACTTAATCCAGGCCCGCTGCTGCCCTGCAATATAGTTGTGCAAGTAACCCTCAATCCATTTGTTCACAATCTCTGTCTGACCATCTGTCTGAGGATGATAACTCGTGCTCGGAGTCAACTCAGTACCTACCAATCTAAACAACTCCTGCCAAAATGCACTCATGAATCTACTATCCCTGTCACTGACTATTTTTCGGGGTAGCCCATGCAATCTAAAGATCTCCCTGAAAAATAACTCAGCCACCTATGGTGCCCTATACTCAGTCGGAATAGCAAAGAAGTGAGCGTACTTCATCAACCGATCCACCACCACAAAGATACTATCTCTCCCATGCACCTTAGGTAGACCTGTGATGAAGTCTATAGAAATGCTCTCCCATTTCTGCTCTGGGATAGGCAATGGTTGTAGCAATCCGGTTGGATGCATGTGCTCTGACTTGTTCTGTTGACAAGTCACACACTCCTTGACGTGTCTCAAGACATCATCCTTGAGGCCCTTCCATGTGAACCTCTCTCTGACCTGTCTGTAAGTTTTGAAATAGCCCTGATGGCCTGCTAAGGGAGTGTCATGAGAAGCCTGCAATATCTTCTCCTTCAATCTAGACTCTGGCACCAAGTAAATCCTATCCTTGTAGTAAATCACATCGTCCACCACTCGGTACCTATCATCCTGAATCAACCCATCCAACAACTCACAAGCAAACTTATTCTTGGAGTACTCTACCAACAAGAGGGATTTCCAATCTGCGGAAATCTCTGAAAGTGAGCAAGCTGAAGGTCTCCTAGAGAGGGCGTCTGCCACAACATTCTTTTTTCCCTTCACATACTCTATATCAAAGTCATATGCCTGTATCCTGCTAACCCACTTTTGTTGCCTCTCATTCAAATCCCTCTGCTCCAAGAAGCATCTAAGACTATTGTGATCGGTCCTCACCAGAAACTTCCCTCCAACTAAATACTGTCTGAATTTCGCCAAGGCATGCATAATGGCGAGCATCTCCTTATCATAGATGGAGTATAGTCTCTCTGGTCCCCTCAACTTACGGCTCTCAAAAGCTATGGGGTGTCTGTTTTGCATCAACACTGCTCCTATGCCCTCACCTGAAGCATCACATTCCAAAACAAATGGTTGTGTGAAATCTGGAAGCGCCAATACTGGGCAACTACTCATCACCTGTTTGAGCTTATCAAAAGCTCGTTGTGCCTCCTCTGACCAACTAAATGCACCTTTCTTTGTCAAATCTGTCAAAGGTGCTCCCAACTGTGAAAATCCCCTCACAAACCGCCTATAGTAACTGCACAATCCAAAGAAGCCTCGTAACTCTGTGAGTGTCCTAGGTGGTGGCCAGTCAAGTATCGCTTGTATCTTCTCCTGATGGACCTGTACTCCCTCTGCACTGATCACATGCCCCAAATATAATATCTCTCTAAGGCCAAATTCGCATTTTGAAGCCTTAGCGTAGAGTGACTGCTCCTCCATGATACTCAAGACCTCGTCAAGATGTCTCAAGTGCTCCTCCCAAGTTCCACTGTAAATGAGCAAGTCATCAAAGAACACCAATAAGAATTTATGCAACTACTTATTGAATATATGATTCATGCAGGACTGAAATGTGGCAGGTGCGTTTGTCAAACCAAATGGCATGACCAAGAACTCATAGTGCCCATAATGACAACGAAATGCTGTTTTGTGTATGTCCTGTTCTCTGACCCTTATCTGATGATACCCTGAACGAAGATCAATCTTCGAAAAATACACTGCCCCATGAAGTTCATCCAACAACTCATCTATCCTGGGTATAGGGTGCCTGTTCTTGATGGTTTTCTTATTAAGAGCCCGGTAATCAATGCACATCCGCATGGTTCCATCCTTCTTCTTCACCAAGACCACAGAAGAAGCGAATGGACTGGAGCTCGGTCTAATGTGTCCCATCTCAAGCAATTCTTTGATTGCTTTCTCGATCTCATCATTGAATTTCTTAGGATGACGATAGGGGGTAGTTATCACCGGTTTGGCCCCCTCCTCTAGCTCAATGGTATGCTCAAAACCATGATCAGGTGGTCTCCCTGGAGGGATCTCTCCAAAAACCCTATCATGTTTCCCCAATAGCTCCTGAATGTCAACATGATATGGCTGCCCTGAATCTGAAGACTCTTTGGTGGTGATCAAACACTCAGCTGCCCAAGCTATGTCATCATGCCGAAAAATGCTCTCCATGCGTCTAGCAGACACAACCTTGGCTGATCCATTAGTCATGCCTCTAAGCACCACTCGCTGCCCCTCTGCTGTCCTAAACTTAAGTTCCATGCTCTGAAAGTTCTGAGAATATTTTCCTAATGAGTGTAACCACTGAACTCCAAGTATAGCATGAGTGTCCCCCAAATCCACCACAAAGAAGTCATTTGTAGCTGTGTAATTGCCCAAGGTAATAGGCAACTGTGGAACCCTCCGAGTGCATCTCAATTTATAGCCATTTGCCACCATCACATTAAATCCTTCAAATTCCTCTGCGGGTAGCATATGTTTCTCAACTAGGGCTGCATCAATAAAGTTGTGGGTTGCCCCACTATCGATCAACACGCATATGCGATGTCCCTATAAAACTCCTCTAACTCTAAAAGAGTTGAATCTAGGAGTGCCTGATAATGTAGCAATGACACTACTCTTACCCTCTCCTTGAGGCTGCTCCTCATCTGAACTGCTATCGTCGATATCCTGTAAAGGCTCGTCATCACTGCTCTCATCCTCGGTCACAACCTCAATAAGGTGAGCCTTGCCTTTTCCTAGGCAACGGTGACCTGGCTCCCAACGTTCCTTGCAATGGTAACAAATTCCCTTAATTCTACATTCCTTGCGATACTCCTCATCTGGATCACTTTTCTTGTTTCCCTTTTTTTGAAAAGGCTTTTTGCCCTTGTTCTTCTGAGGAACAAAAGGTTTAGAAGAGATTTTGTTGTCAGGTGTGGATAACTCCATGTCTCTCGCCCTAGTGATCGCATCCTGTAGGGAATTGGATTTGAAAGCCTTAATCCAACCACGAAGTGGTTCGGATAGACCCTCAATAAAGAGCATAACCAACCTCTGCTCTGAAATATCTGTCACCATAACTGCCAATCGCTGAAACTCTGAAATATATGCATCTACTGATCCACTCTGCTTAAGCTGTGCTAACTCCTGGAAATGAAGCTCTGGATCCCTTTGATCAAATCTGTCCATAATTTTTTGTGTGAACTCCAAATAGGAAGTGATGTTAGCATGCCCTAAAGTGACAAGCCCATAATACCACCACTCATGTGCCTCACCATCCAAGTGTAGCGTAGCATACTTAATAGCCTCTGTCTCCAACATGGGGTTTAGCTGGAAATAAGTGTCCAACTTTTGTACCCACACTCTGGCTGTGCATTTACTAGACCCGTCAAAGGAAGGGATTGTGATTTTCCCAACCTTGCGTTGTAGATCCTGGTTCTGCTGCCCTCTATTGTTGTTTCTAGGTCTATTCCTATACTTGATAGTGCAAAAATCAGCCAATGACATGGCAGCATGAAATTCATCTCCCAACGATTGATATTCCCTCAAATAATCTGTAAATACCTCTCCTTGTGCTTGCTGCTCTTGATTTCCAGCAAGCTGTCCTCCCAGAAATTGAGGCATGAGAGGCCTCAGAGTCACCCTACTAGCTGTCCTAGCATGGTTATGTGCTGGTATATTGGTGTTGCTGGCCTCTACATTGTTATCATGACCGTTTGTCCCATTGTTACCATTATTCCTATCACCCAAGAGCTAGTTTAAGAGCTGAGCTATCTGTTGTTGACCTCTAGCTAGGTCATTAAGAATCTGTTGAGTGCTACCCTCAGGTATGTCATGCCTATCACCCATGATATCTTCTTCAGATGATGAATCGGTATCAAAAGGACCAACACCTCTTCTCCTTTCTCTTCTGTAGGTTATAAACTCTCGGTTATCAGGATTCATAACATCCCACTACCACACAGGCAGGCAGGAAGCTAGCTTCACGTGATACTTGTAAGGGACCCTAGCGGTGGTTTATAGTTTTGGTTTTGGATTTGCTTTGAACTGATGATTGTCACTGTTTGTTTCAGGTGAACATAGTTTGAACTTGCAAGTGTAAACATTCAAGACAACATTGGCACTCCACCATTATATTGGCAACTAAAAGGCAACAATCATTTACTGTCCCAAAATTCACTGTCAATTTGAAGCTTAGAGAGACTCTAGAACAACTTGGAAATACGTGAATAACAAGTGACAAAATAACATAGGTTTCTCGTGCAATGCAGCCAGCGAGTTTGGTACAATATAATGCTGCTCAAACCTCAAATCGGATCTATTATAGATTGAGAGATAACATTTTAAAATTGAAAGATAATTCTTACATTTTATTAAACCTCTCACAAGGACATTGGATTTACGACTAGGATTACATTTAGGATACCAAATGACTCCCAATTAGTGGAGGTAAATCTTGGAAATGATCACTAATGGCGAGGGTTATTCATTGACAAGACTTAGTTCGTACTAGTTGTGCAACAAAATATTATAAGCGTATGGCGGCATTAATGACATGATACTCAAAAGATTTCAACACCAAAGTTTATAGAACCAACAACTACATTAAACAACTTCGGCCAGTCCTCTTCACACACAAATTTGTAGTGACAACACATGTGTTTAAAATGGTAAACATAGAAGGCCATAGGACAAAATGTTAAAGTGTCTCGGCTTGTGAGTGAAGAAGATGTCTCGACATGTTTAGCATTGCAAAGCCAGATGAGGCCCGCTGCATTCATTTCTTTTGTTTAGAGAGGGTGCCTAAGCATGCAATAAGCGCCTATTTATCTTTCAGGCAACCGAGGGCAACCACGACCCCAAAGAGAGCTATGCAGAAATTGTCCTTGCTCAAAAATATGCGTCTTTCTGTTCTTTGTGTATATTCCTTCCAAAACGGCTCAAGTATGGAATTCCATGGCTGAGATAAGTGCGCCTAGGGTTTATTTTATCAAAGCGCCATCAAAACCTTCTGAAAAACTTTCCAAAAATCGTCCCCTGAAGCTACATCAAATGCATTAACACAAATCACGAATCTGGAACAAATCTCTAGCTAGGTTAGATTGCTTCCACTGACAAAACTGGAAGGCCAAGGTCTGAAACCCGCCAAAGGGCCCTTGAAGGCTCACGGTGAGAGAAGAATAATAATCTCAAAATGCCCCTCAAAAGAATGCGCTCTTCCATATATTTCCAAGAGGCCCGATAGAGAGCTCCTTTTTACATAAAATCACTTTTACAAAATTACAAGTGACTTTAATAAAGTTATTAATTTGCTCCCAATAAATTAAAGTGACTTTTACAAAGTCTATCATAAAAATATTCCATTAGTCACTTTAATCACTTCCAAAAGTCATTTTGCAAGTAATGATTTAATTAATTATTTAATATTGCCATGGAGATTAATTTTGGACTTCGGCAATAATTAAACAATTAAATAAATGACTCCCTGTTTTCACCAATTGCCTTCGGGAGTTAAAAGGCAACAAAACATGTTAATTGAGCTAGGTTTGGAAGGGACGTTACATTGCCATTGAGCTTATTGCGGAGTATTTGGCATTGAGAAGGAGCTGGAAATGGTATTTTATTTGCAGGTTTACAACTGCTAGCGTTTGATATAATTTTGGCTAGGGTTTCTACACCCTATTTGGTGTTTTTGGCAAATTTGGAGCTCAACTAGCTAGGGTTTGAAGAAAATCATCATACCAGCTAGGGTTTGTGACAACTTGGGAGAGTTTTGTTGCCAAACATTTCCAAGTTATTTGCTGTTATCATTTTTTTATTGCTAGGCGCTAGGGTTTAACCGTTATTTTTGAGTTTTTTGCATTTTTGGCAGCCAAATCATTTTATAAAAAATTTCTGAACTGGGACAACCTGGTTTGGCTATTTTTAGAGGCTTTTGGAAGTGGTTTCAGATCATTATCAGCTCCAGATTATTTTTATATGATTTTTGGTGAGATGAAGTATTACATATTTTGAAGGATTTCATCGTTTACTAGGGTTTGAAAGTGGAAGAAGTGCATATTGTAATGTCCCCATTTTAGTGAGCATCACTATTCAAAGGATTTAGTCTATTCTTGACCCACCATTGAGCTAATAAGCATGGTTAAGAGGTCTCCTTGAAGCGATTACCTAGTCAATGGATGGTTTCACGGATTAGGTTAGATTGGAGAAATAAGGGGAGATAATAATTAAATTAATTATTTGTAAGGTTACTAATTAAATATCAAATTTGAATTATTGCTAATAGAGTGGACTTTATTTCAAAAGTCCAATTTGTGCTACATTGGAGGATATATAGATTTTTCATTAGAGCTTATTTTCAGTCATTGGATGGTTTCAATCTACATAATCATACTCAGATTTGGTTCATATTGGCACATCCTTACATCCGAATTTTGTGGGCATTGGCTCAAACTCTTCGTGGTTGCTTGGAGATCATTTTAGGAACAAATTGGAGGTGTTTCGAGGTTGATATTTATTTCTGAAGTCTGATACAAAGCAGCAAGGGCACCATTGGCATGATATTTTTGCTCATATCTCATCATTGAAGCATCCTATGGTTCTGGGCATTGTTGCATTTTAATCCTACGGTCCTACCAATCATTTCAAGTGCCAAGAAATGGAGTTTTATTGCCTCATTTATTTATCTAAAATATTGTCAGGCATGGGTAGGGCGGCATCACCAAGGAGGGGCGATTTCATGCTTGGAAGGCTTCAAAAATTCCAAGAAAAATCAGATGTCTTCTTCATTCAGTTTGCTGATCATTCACACTTCAAAAATCAGGTTCTTTGATGTTATTTGAACTTGTATTGCATAATTTTCTGAGTACAAAGGTCTGAAGTTGTTGGCAGCCATGAGAGCACTTTGTTGAAGTCTTTTGGTAGTTGAAATTTAGTCATTGTATCATTTTTGCAAATTCAAATTGCAATCAAACTTTCATATCAACAATATTCAGTTTTCAGACTTTAATACATTGAAGTATGTTTGCCAAGTGTCTGACAAATTGTCATTTGGCTGTAGGTTCTCATTTTGGCATAAATATTATTATTAGTTTGCATACCAAGTGTTTGTGTTAATGTCACTTGGTTATAGTTGCACATATGCCATCTTAAGTTGCATCCAAAGTTTTTGTCATAATTCCTAGTTGCTGTAGCTGCATAATATAAGTAGTTTTAGTCATCTATATGCATCAAAAATACATAAAAACAATTGCATTTCATCTTGGGAACATTCATAGTTGTCATTTGCAATCATTGGTACCATTGTAAACATTCAAAGGGACATAATTGGCAATAAGGAAAGTCAAAATAAAGCCATCAGGAGTTCTTATCAGCCTATATCAGCTTGCACACTAACTGTTTGATAAAATTCCAAAGGCAGCAAGTGAAGAGTTTTGAGTCAGAGCATCTTAAGTGTGAACATTGCCATTTTGGTCTATCCTTCTCCTTTAGGTGAAAAACCCCAAAGTGTTAGAGGGCCCATAGCAACCAAGATTTTTGTTCATATTTTGGTGAACCTGACAATATTCCTTGAAGGAAAATTCATATCAGAACTTGCAAGGGATACTTCAAGGTATCGAGTTTTCCTACCAACCTGTTGGGTGATGATTGCATTCAATTGGTGGGAAAATCATCCATGCACAAGTCAGTTTTGATTTGGTTTTTAGTTGGGCAGCGAAAATGGGCTTCATGGCAACATTGTTTAGTGATGAATAGGCATTGAAATAATTTGAACAATTACAATATAAGCTCAGCCAAGAGTTGTTGCGTTTAGAGAAGATGCTTTCAAAGTTTGGACTGCCTAAGGGATCCAATTCACTTCCTACCAGCAAAGGTCCAACACCACAAAACAAAGAAGAAGAAGTGATTAGCATGTTTGAGGAGTATAGCACTCTTCCTCAAAATATTAAGAAGGAACTTCCTTTCATGAGTTACATGGATTTGCACCCAAGTCTTTGCCACAAAACCAAGCTTGCGAGGAAGAAATATCACATTATAACTCATGAATTGTTTACACATGAAATGGATAGAGAATCCACACGTAAGGATGATACAGCTCTTCATAAGAATGATTTGGGGTCTTTAAGTTCCAATGAGGTATGCAGAAATTTATATGATGAATTTGATAAACATGTTGATTTGATTCAAAAAGATACTAGGACAGCTTTGGGTAATGATTTATCTACATCATCCTTGTGAGAGGTGACTCAAGAAGTTTCTACTATAGAAGCTAATTTTGATTTTCATGATAGTAGTGATGAAACTTTGCATGAGCATGAGACAGCAGTGTTTTCACATGTGTAAAATAATCCTATTGAATTGTCACATGAAGGGACTCTAGAATTGAGTTCTAAGGGTGCATTGTGTGATATGGATTCATGTCATGAGTCTGGTTTTTCAAATCAGACCTTAGAAAACAAAACGGAAATTACATTTGATGGCAATGAATCACAGGATAATGTTTTGGATGGACCCTTAGTTACATTGGAAGCAGAAGTGTGCGAGGGAATTGTTAAAACAACAACTTCTACTTTGCCAATTGAGCCATCCTATGAGGTACATAGCAGTAGTACCTTAGATATTGAGGTGTGCACTAATGATAGCACACATGATGCTGCTAATTATGAGCTGAGTGATGCTGATTCGGCCTCATACCTTAGTGCGGATTTGGATGGAAAGAGAGAGGAGTGTGATATGATCTACAATCCCTTGTTCGAGACAGATGCTACATGGTCATATGATAATCCACTCTTCGAGTTAGATGTTGATCACTCTCTTGATTCCAGTCTGGAGTTGAGCATTGATACTAGCGTTTGGGATCCTTCCAATGCATCGAGATTTCAAACAAGACTTGCTAAGGAGATTTCAGAGGTGTACATGGTGAGAATGTGTACAACTTTACATTCAATCCTCATGTACATGATTTATTTCAGATGCGCAGTTCAGTGGCGCATGTGATGGACATTTTGTATGATAGCTTACCTTGCGCAGAGATTGGAAGCAAATATAGGAAGACTTTTGAGTTGCTTCCTTTTGAGGCTCATACTTTTGCGACATTTGATGGCATTCATGATGGTGATTCCGAGTTTGGCAGGTCTTCTACCTTGTTCTCTCATGATGATTATCATTTGATTTAGGACTTGGAGACTTGCTGCATTTTGGAGATAGGAGGTATCAGAGTGACACAATAGAAAGCGATAGGTATTGGTTTTCCATCAGTGTGGTTGCATTAGATTCACCATCCCAATTTTGGGATTGAGTTGATTCAGCAGGTTGTGCTAGTGCTGGTGTTATAGGAGTTGTTTAATGATAGTAGGGACATTACACAGATCTTCCCTTGGGATGCAAGTGGAGGAGAATTTTCTTTGTAGCCGCGATTGCTTGGGGACAAGCAATCTCAGGGAGGGCGGACTGTAATGTCCCCATTTTTGTGAGCAATAGTTTTCAAAGGGTTTAGCCTATTCTTGACTCTCGTAGGCTAAGAAGCTTGGTTAGAGGGTCTTTTGGAGGCAGTTACCTAGTCAATGGATGGTTTCTTGGAATTAGTTGGATTGGAGAAATAAGGGGGATGAAAATTAAATTAATTATTTGTAAGGTTATTAAATAAATAAATATTATAAAGTAACCTTATATTTAATTAATTTAATAAAGTAATTTAAAGAAAATATTATATCATAAAGTCACCCAAAAAAAAAAAAATTTAATATTATTTTCTAGAAGCTTCTTGAAGATGGATTGAAAAGGTATAAAGAGTGGGTCAACCAAGCTTCTAAGCATCCAAGAATTGTTATTTGCTTGATATTAATGTTTGGTGAAGGAGTCAGCTAAGGTTTCTTCCATTTCCAGCCATTGGGAAGGAAAACTCTCATTGGTTATGCAATTTTGAGGTTGTGAAATATCAGCTGAATTATTGCTAATTGAGTGGGCTTTATTTCAAAAGTCCAATTTGTGCTACATTGGAGGATTTACATATTTTTTCATTAGAGCTTATTTTCAGTCATTGGAGAGTTTCAATCTGCATACTCATACTCAGATTTGGTTCATATTGGCACACCCTTGCATCCGAATTTTGTGGGCATTAGCTCAAACTCTTCGTGGCTGCTTGGAGATCATTTAGGAACAAATTGGAGGTGTTTCCAGGTTG
>VDFB02168820.1:0-10069 GCA_007258455.2 Sequoia sempervirens
CTTGGCCACCTCCTTCGATATTTTTCATTCTTTTCCATTTGCATCTGTACATGTCAATCTCTCTTGAATGTCTACTTCAGTGTGAGTTTGAAGCAAGTTCATCCTCTCACTAAAGTGGGGGCTAAATGTGCTATAGAAAAAAGTACCCTTTGCTTGACATGGGATTAATTCATGATAAAATGGGCTTAATGAGGTCTTAATCTAGTGTTGTGAGGTATTTTATGTATCCACACTAGGTCTTGGACCCTTGCAAATCGAATAACATGCTTTTATTAATGTCTTGTAAAGGTGTTGTAAAGTGTTGTAAGATACTTTCTCGCTTTTCTAGACTTAATGAACCTATTTCTCCCTAATTCAACATTATTAAATGTGTTTAATAACATTATTACACCAATCTATAAGGCTTATAACTTAATGTTGAACTAGTGTTGTAATGTGTCTTGCACATTCACATTGGTTCTTGTACATTCCTAGGCTCTGTGGACCTCATTTTAGTGTTGTAAAGTGTATTTAATCACACTTTCAAATTGACTTTTGTGTCCCAATCCCTATTTGACATTTATATCATCACTAATAGGCCCCTATTAACACATATTATGCATCCTGAGGCATAATTTGATCAAATAACCAACATAGTCATCATATAAGCCTAATTTTATTACTTCTCAGCATTCCAACTAGCAAAAATGGCCCCTGTGGGACCCATTTGCCATTAGTGGCGAATGAGTCCCATTTGAGCCATTTTCAGGGTTTTGAGCAAGAAAAATTAGGTTTTAAGTTTAATTTTTCTCCATGTTGACCTTAGGGATCTAATTAATGGGAAAATAAGGTGAATTTCCTATAAAAGCACCTCTCTAAACTCATTTTTATATCTATGCATCCATTAAAACATTCACATGATTCATTCATCATCTATCTTCTCTCTCAAGTCAAGCAAGCTAGGGCATTTACACTACAAGTCATCAATTTAGCTTCCTAAGACATCCAAGGGTAGATTCTACATGTTATGTTGTAGAATTTCAAGATCAATCATCATGGAAAGGTAATCCATTCCATTGTTGCATGTTTCATTCATTTCTTTCATCATTTTGGTTTAATTACCCAAAAGGGGTTTGACCAAGGCAAACCCCCTATGCCCTAACATTCAACATCTCTCTCTCTTGTCTTGTATGTTTACAAATTTAAGTCTCTTAGAAGCTTGGAAATCATTGAAGATCAAGTTGCAAGGTTGCTAAAGTCTTGTCCTCATTCATCAAGTCAAAATATCAACAAAAACCCATTTTCAGACTCGTAAATTAGAGTTTCAAAAGTGGACACCTGTAGGGCATCAAAGTGTAGATCGAAAGCTTTGAAATCCACCTTTGAAAATCCATAAATTCAAAAGTGGAATCATTCACCATGAGTGGTGAATGATTCCCACTCTAGGGTCAATTTTGAGTTTTCTACATTTTTGAGTACCCTTTTGTTAGAAACGGGTTCTGGTACAGTTTATCAAAATTGGGACTGATTCGCCCAAAATGGAGAATGAGTCCCTCTAGGCCTAAATTTTAGCATCAGTAACATTCCATAAGTAATTTCCAGTCCTGATCTATATGTCAGGTGAACACTTTCAATCTGATTCATTTCTGTTGCAATTTTCCATTCATTTTTAGGTGATTTTGTATTACACAATGTGTTTTCAAACAAGTTGTTTTCCTTTAGTTTCTACTCACTAGTCAATCAATCTCATTTGTTTCTTTCATTCAAACATTATATCTAGGCATATTGAATCCTTATTCTATCCATATTGCATTGAATTTGAATGTAACATAAGCATTTTTGGCCCATTTTTCTCCTTCTAGGTGAAAAACCCTAGGAGAGCTAGAAAGCAAGTGGGTGCCAAAAATCTATGTTACAGCTACAAAGTTGAAGGAATAAATAGACTTCCACACAAAAAAAATTGCAGTGGGAAGGCCATGTGAAATTATACTATTTTTCCTCAACAGAACCTGATAGAAAATTGAAACAATATGGGCTTCTTAACAACATCTTTTTTTAAAAAGGACAACATAGCCTAAGGTAGAGAACAATAATCAAAAATACCTAGTGCAATCAAACATAAACTGTATAACATAAACTATTTTACTCCATTGTAACCATAGCCATAAAATGGATTCCATAAATGAAACAATATTTGTTTCAATAGCGAGCGAGATGGACAAAGCCATCAAACACAAAGATTCACAGTAACATACCCTTGCAAAATGATAGCCATAGAATGTGGACAATAGATTAAACAATATTTGTTTTTACAAAGAATATAGTCTTTTCTCAACAACAACTTATCAAAATTTGAAACAATCAAGAGTACGTTAATAAAGATCAAGCAATATAGCCTGCAACAACCTACGAACCACAAGTGAAACAATATTTCAAAGGGTTCTCCTAGTATGCACGTCTTTGTGCTTCCTTCACATATATAGATATTTGTACATATGGCACATGCATTCTGCATCACCTTGATTATTAGTGTCATTGGCAACACTTTTGTATTGGTTTTGGAGTCATTGGCCCATGCAAAAAATAAAAAATATGCTGCAGCCACCTTCAAAGAAACTTCACAACAGGTGGTTGGACTTGCACCTTCACAGAAGTTCATCCTCTTGGCATCACAATTTACTATTCTATGGTGTCCGTTTAGTGGCAATGGTTGTTCCAACACCTACTATTCAAAAAAATAAGCAGAGATAGCAAAACTTTTTGCAATTTTCAATAAGGCATTGTTGGGTGTTCTTCTGTGACTTTACCTCCTTTCACAATTGTGAGCCAAGATTGCGAGCTTCTTTGAAGGTTGAAGTCTAAATGACCTTTCCAACAGATGTATCACTATGTATCTATATCTATAAGTTTCCATTCATCTATATATCTATATTGTCTACATCTAATGCAATGAACATACATTTCTACATGTACTCTTTTAGTTCATATACTTCCAAAAAACAAATTCTTACATACACATCCAATGCATGATGCTAGATTCTACTTTTTGGCGTATTAGTTGGATTGTATTTGTTGGAATATTTGTTAAGCATACCTTTTAGGTTCTTATTTCTTACAACCTCACAAAAGGAGTTGTTGCAATGATAGGATGTATGTTATGTGTGATGATAAAGATTGCTTCCACCATTGATAAAAGTGATGGACAATCTATGTTCTTGCTCAAGGGTTTGGTGAGAGCCCATGGGGCTCCATGACCTAATATGGTAGGGTGGAGAGCAAGCCTTTTTTTTTTCATTTCATATTTGTTATTCGCTATTTAGCTGTGTTGTGGGTACTTGTGGACATGGTTGTATGCATGCATACATTTATGTATGCATATATGTAAAAATAAATAAAAATCCACCACCTTTTCCTTGGCACCAAAGAGCTCAAAAACCAGGAATGCTAACGAAAATTCTGACCAAATTTCACCAAAACCAAATAGTGGCTCACCTTTCCCTTGGCACCAAAAAACTCTAAAGCCAGTGCATATGTATATGTATATGTATATATGCATGTACACTCAAAAAATTGTGTTCCTAATATGGTAGGGTGGACAATAGATCTTGTTTTTTTTTTGTTTGGGTGTTTGCAAGCACATTTTTTTCTTCATTGTAATATACATATATGTATATGTATATGTGTATGTATATATGCATGTGCAATGGAAAACATGAAATTTTAATAGATGGAGACTAGAACGAATGAAGGCACGATGCATGCAACCATAGGAGCACCAACATTACACTCTTCTTTAAAGTGTACATTGTACCTTCCATTCATTACACTCTCCATTGAAAACATTTCATATGTATAGCTACATTTGAAAATACATTTACATATGTGTATGATTTGGTTGTTGTCAATAGATCACTATTGGGGAAAGTATTTGTGAATGTGCATGTTTCTATTTTTTTAGTTTTTTACTTTTGGACCATGTTTTATATTTACAACTAGAAAATTGCTAGATATGCATCCAATGCATACTGTTGATTGTGATGTCTTAGTAATAACTATTAGTGTGAAAGGTTCTATATTGGGCATAGTAAGTAGCATAGGTTTCACCATTGATCATATTGGTGGGAAATGTATGTTCTTGGCTGGGGGTTTGGTGAGACCCCATGGGGCTCCATGGCCCACTATGGTACGGTGGAGAGCAAGTATTTATTTGGTCTGCTTCATTTTGTGTTACCTTTCTATTGATTTTTTGCATTGTTGCACATATGATGCATACTTTATCATGCCTCCAGTTATAGTTCCTCATATTGGATCTTGCCAAAATTTATAAAAATATTGAATAAGCTCTTGTCGGTGTGCTTGATCACAAACTAGGCCTACATACTTAGTGACTTCAGGCCAATCTTGAGAAGCTACAACTTGGTATTTGCATCAAACACAAAAAAAAGATAAGCATTTTTCATAGTCATTGTGTGAACCATGAACAATAGCAAACAACGATCCATGTCAAGAACCTACTGCTGCTATCAATGGACTATAGAATCTTTGCTAGGATGTGGATGAGTAACGTCTGCCCCAAAGATAATTGTAGGTATATCACTGACTAGAGGTATCCTTCGGGAAATTGCATCAGCAAGGACATTGTTTCTTCCACCAACCCAGTGCATATAAAATAACAAATTTATAAGTATTGTTTTCTTGAAAGAGACATACAATATAGACTATCTGATGGCATAATGGAAGTGTAAAAAAATATCTTACAGTACATACCTTTACATTAATTTTGAGAGGAACATTTTCCAAATATTGCTTGCTCATTTTGAACAAGTGTTTTGTTAGACAACATTGTGAAACTAAACCAAGATTAGTTTTACATATTCGCTTCAAGTCCCCTGAGGAAAAACAAAAGAGTTACATGGCATCATCATTGACTAACATAGTTTAACATTACAAAACCATCCCAACGTTAAAAGGCATCTTCAAGAAGCTTCTATTATTTCTAGAAAACAATTGAATTCCAACAAACTATTTCCTAAGCTCTTCAAAGTTTTGGATGAAACTAAAAAAATGAATTAACCCATTAATCAAAAAGAAAATTATACACACTTGAGCTCATACCATTGATGAGACTTATTTTTCAAAAGAGTATTTAAGTATTAAACTATGTATCATTATACTTGACAATTTACTAGTATATGCGACATGGTTTAACACTAAAAATGCTTTGTTGAAAAGAAGTCTCGTCAATGAATAGTGTTACCATTAATTCCTATCCATAGGAAAATTTAGTATTGCAATCGATGCAATTTATTTTGAATTAGCCACTTTTACAATGAGATTGTTCTCATAAGGCTTTGTGACCTAGTGTGCTGGGGTGGAGACTAGGCATTCCTTTCATCCATTTTATTTTGTATTAGCTATTTGTTCATTGGTTGCATTATTTATTTTTTAGTTGGAGTTTGAAAGAAATTTTAAATACAATGCATATAAATACATAAATTTATGTATACATATACATATATGTATGCTTTGGTTGTTTTCCATAAAGCACTGTTGAAAAAAAAATTGTGCCATGCGTGCGTTTTCCCTTCTTTGTGCATGGATTTATTACTCTAGATTATTTTGTTTTGTGAGTTTTCCATCTAGACCACTGTTCAAACCAATATTGTTTCCTTTGTGGCTTCCATATTGTATTAATGGTTGGAACATAGTAAAATAGTTCATGTTATATAGTTTATATTGCTTTCCATAGGGTATTATTGAGTGTTGCTATCTAACTTTGGCTACTTTGTTGCATATTCAATTAGCTTGACCGCTTTAGTTATGCCATTACCTTTAACTTGGTGTTTGAAACCATTTTATTGTTTCCTTAATATTATTACTGTAGGTTTATCAACCTTCTTCAATTTCCAATGCTACATCAAGTGTGGATCGTAAAAAGGTAGTAAAATTCCAAAGAAACCAGCTTTATTATGCATGCCACAAAGACCAAATTTGCATAGGTCGGTGAGCCAAGTACTTGCAACAAAGATGTGCTCTAGACCCACCTAGATTGGTGCCACATGCCCAGCTAGGCACACCGCCATTGCAAGCAAGCTCACCGGTAAGACTTACTCACTGTTGTACTCCCTCAACTCCCACCCCTTCGCAGCTGCAACACAACCATCACAGTGAATCTGCCCCCACCATACCTAGCTGTACACCATCGAAAACCCTTGCTAAGCATGCCTTTCCATCCACATCATTAACAACCCACCACTCAAGCAACATGTTTGGTGAATTTTTTTGCATTGCTATGCAGTCCTTCCGTCAACGCATTGATGCTTTATTTGAATTGAATTTTTTTTATGTTTGCAATGAGAGCTATGCCGACATGAGAATTTGAGCATCCAGTGCTAGCGTTGTGTGTTTTCATTGTGCTTCTGAAAAATGTTTCCATAGATTTAGCCTAACAAACAAAATGGATCTAGGGCCACAACTAGCCATCCTTGCAAAAGTTACTCAAGTTGAAGAAATGCTTATAGACAGAGTTGCTCTAGTTTTGTAAGAAATGGATGTTAGAGGAGGCTAATACAAATATAGTGGCCATACTATAATCTTCCCACAAGACATCACAACCATTATAAATTTTTTTCCTTGTCATCTACATGATCTTGAAGTCGTGATAATGCGAAGAATTGGCATTCAGGGGAGAAACTATGATTGTTATGTTGACAAACATAATGTCATGGCTTCATTAATATATAAAATTGAGACTGACCCATACTATAGTGATGTTGCAATATATTGTGATGATTTAAATTTGTTTCCTTCTACAATTACTAACATCTCTAATCTTCTGCACATAATGGAAGAACCGAGGCATAACCCAATTGAACCAATGACAATTGTAGAAAGAACTATTGATGAGGAAGCTAACTTTTAGGACTGGTCATCATTTATTCCATTGATTCCCAACCCTCCTCAAGAATTGTAGGAAATTAGAGATGCCTTACAAATTAAGGACACTAGTCAAAATACCTTGGCCTGAAATAAATTCTAGCCCTATCAATGAATATAATACAAAAGGGTTATTAAGTGTGGCTTTTCCAATCTTGTTCCCCATTGACATGGCAATGCCCCTACAATCGAGAACCATACAAATTAACTTACATGAATATGCCTTGCACTTGATGAGATACTATGATAATAGATTTGGGAGGCATGTCAAATTTAGATATTACTTTTATAATTTGATAATGAGACATCAAATCCAACAATCAACATTAGTTTTTATGAAAAAAAACTTAGAGGAGAGAATCCCGAAGTTTGTTATTACTTTGCAAAAATTGCTTTGGGTGGCACCAGATACCCAAATAGAAAACTAGCTTGTTTTATTTGGTGCATCCTTGCGAGGAACAAACTCATATTGGGCCAAGTGCTGAGAAGAGCTTGTAGCAATGATCCACCAGCTTGGTACATCGACTATTTTCTTCACTTTGAGCTCTATAGATATAAAATGGACCAATCTACATAGGGTGATTGAACCTCATGCCTAGTTGGATTTTCCATACTCCCGAAGATGCTTCACAGAGAACATTGTACAAAACCCACACATAACAACCTTGTACATGCACTTGCAATTCACTATTTTTCAAGAAGAGTGAAATATTTCGAGCAATTTTTTTCATTTTTTCAAATTACAAATTACAACCCAATGCACCCGCTAAGGTTAGCAGCTTAAACCAAAACGTTGCAGAAGCAACTCTAACCGAATGTACACCAGGATCCCGATGTGGGTAAGGTGTGAGCATTGGTCGAGGATCTTAATCAAAATGCTTATGCAAGAACTCTAACCAAGAATGGCCCAATGATGGCTTAGCATATGGTGAGGGTCTTCTATGCCCGAAAGGGAACCGACACCAAGTATGTGCTACCCAATCCAGTATGGAGTTGAGGCGACCATATGGCAGAGTATTACAAATTACAATGCTTGAAAGAAAGAACTGAAATGCTGAAAGTACTCAACACCCAGAATGTGCTTTCTAACCCAGAGTGGGAAAGTAGCTACCATAGGGCGGAGGTAAATTAAATACATTAGCAAATGCTGAAAGTAAAGATGAGCATTACAATTTGATAAGCAAGATTATAACTGCTGTCAGTACTACTGCCAGCTTACAAAATGTTAGATAATGCCTTGCTATCAATACAATCGAAAGTAATAGAGCTGCAACAATATCAATAGAATTCCTTTTAATGAATAAGGAAGATTAACTCAGAAACTGCAATATTAAGGCCAACCTGATAATCTGATTTTTGACAGTCCGGATCTTCATATGCACGAACAGCAGCCCTGCAACTCACCAATTTGCTCACAACACTCTCAAAACTCACTCAAATCCCACAAAGTAAGATGCAGAATAACCCTAGAATGATGGCGACCCAAATAGCACACTGAAACCCCAGCAAAAGACCTTATATTATTTATGCACGAAAACCAATGCAGGTACAGATGGTACGGCCCAGCAAGAGGGGCGATTTTGCTTTAAAAATTAAAGGCTGATCTAAAAAATCTGAAACTTAAGACAATGATTCGCCCTTCCCAGACAGAGGGATATGAACAATACCCAGAAGAATATTTTTTGTATTTTCTGACATATGAGTGAAAAAGACAATCTGCTGTAGTAAATAATGCAATTCTAGAAATGCTCTAATATGCAAAATCAGAAACTAAATAGCCACAAGCTGAATTACAATGCACCAATCCCAATGAACTCACAAAACTAAACTAATTCATCACTAGTTGCTGTGTTGCAAGCAAGAAGCAATGCCCGAGCTAGGAGGCCTTCATTCCTCGAAGCGATCCAATACCATTCCGGCAGAGTAACAATACTGTAGACAAAAGATACTGAATTGAGGATCAAAGTCTTCCTTTTATAATTTCCTGTTGACTTCTCGAAACCCTAATCTTCACTTCAGAGTCAAACCCTAATCCCTTCAAAAGATGGCGTCCCTTTCTTCAAAGCTCAACCTTGACTTTTTAAATAAATTCAACACATTAATAAATGCGTCCAAACTTAAGGCTTGATTTGACCTTGATAAATTATAAAATAATCTTTAATGAAGGCGCCACCCTCAAAGACCACTTTTCAAAACAACATGAAGTCAATAGACTAGGCCAAGGGGTCAACGTTAAAATATAACATTAAAACGTGACTTTAATTAAATAGCTCAACTTATCTCTCCAATTGTGCCCGAAGCCATAAATGAGCAAACCAAGCTGATCAAACTGGTAGGAAGTCAACCATCTTTGAACCCAAGCTGAGGAAATTGCGAGAAATAGAATTTACTAAAAATAATAAATTCTTGAGAAGATACTTTCGAGCATGAGAAGAACATATCAACTGCGGCTTTTAGAAAACCAGGAAAAGTCAGCCATTCAAAAACCAACTCTGAGCAAGAACATCCTTCAAAATAGGAAACCCTAATTTTACCTTCCGACTAGCCTACGGGTCTCCGGAATAGGCCAACGGTCACTGAAAAGATCAGGCTTGAGAAGGGGACGTTACAATTAAGCCCTCCCAAAGATTGCTTGTCCTCGAGCAATTGTAAGCACAGTCTTCACGAGAATCTCATCATTCTCCCAAGTTGCATCCTCCATAGGTAAATTTTTTTCCACTTCACCAAGTATTCTCGATTGTTGTACCCTCAAAGAACATTCTCACGAGAAATCAAGTATCTCCTCTGGAATTAGAACCAACTGTCCTTCTTCATCCAAAGGTGGCAACTGTGATGAAGCAACCACATTATGTCCAAGTGCCTTCTTGAGGCGAGACACATGGAAGAAATTGTGTACTCTGCTATCAGAAGGTAGCTCCAACTCATAAGCTACTACTCCAACTTTTCTGATGACCCTGAATGGCCCATAGAAGCGAGGTTTGAGCTTCTCGACTCCACTCTTCCTGAGAGTAGACTGTCTGTAAGGTTGTAATCGGAGGTAAACCATATCCCCAACCTCAAAAGAATGCTCAATATGCCTTTGATCAGCATACATCTTCTACTGATTCTGTGCCATCTGAAGATTATTCTTCAATGATTTCATGATGTCTTGACT
>VDFB02168821.1:0-21962 GCA_007258455.2 Sequoia sempervirens
GGACAAGTAGGCAAGGACCTTTCCGTCAGGAGCTTCTATCTGTCTGTCTTGTGCATTGTAATGTAGTGCGCATTCTGCCATCAACTCAGGACATTCTTTTGCTGGTGGAAATCCAGCTGCATGGACGATTCCATTGCGCATCATCCTCATGGCAATTGGTGAAGGCAGACGTCCATCAGTCCCGTACATTCTCTTCCGGAAGTCTTCAAGATCTACGTGGCCAAGATCAGTGTCAATGACGTGCTCCCACTTGGACTTGATTTTCGATTGTGTTTGCACACCTTTGCTTGCAAACTTCATCTTGACTGCTTCGAAAATAGATCTGCAAGAAAAGGTAGAAAGAAAAATCAGCATTCGACATTTAAATCTGTTTGAAGGATATTCCAGCTGATAATCAGATTAGACTTCGTGAAAAACAAGAAGCTGGAAAGAAAATAAATGGTGAAGCTTCATGTTAACATGAAATGGACAAAACAAATCTGCCTTGTGACTTCTTGGAGACGTGATCACGATCACAATGCAAGCTGATAACAGAATATTTCATTCACTTTGCTGCAAATTTTCTCAACCTCTCGCTTTAAACAATTCTCCTCTCACCACTTCTATTCTCAAAATCGAGTGATTGCACAAATGAGAAGTGAAATCACTTATAGAGGTGAGAAGATCGATCATTTTAGTAAATTTGCAATGTTTCCTTTGAATCAAGTTCGAACTCATCTTTCACTTTGCTTCAGGATGGCAAGTTCTATCCTTAATAATCTCGTCCGGGAAAGTTTCTAATTTCATTCACAGTCCAACAAAACTCTTTTTCTCTCTTTCCAATTTCGAAATTTTCAAGACTTATCTCTTTTTTGGTGTTGGAAAATAAATGATTAAAATAATTAAAATAATTATTTTATGTGTCCATTCCAACCCATTCGTTTTATTTTTGTCCTTGGCCATTTGATTTTCGAAAAAATTTTCTGCCAATGCCTTAGACGAATTTCCATTTTTTTCAATTTTTCTCGCCATAATCTTCATCATCCAATTTGGTTTGGCCATGATTTTTTTAATCGTTTTCCAAAATTATTTGGCCATGTCCAACTTTATTTGGCCATAAATATTTCTCGTCCAACTTTTTTCTAGCCATGTCCAACTTTTTCCTAGCCATGTCCAATATTTTTTGTCCAAAAATTGCCTCTTGTCCAAAATTCTTTCGCCATGTCCGATTTTATTTAGCCATTTGCTTGATTTTTTTCACAATTTATCTTGCCAAGTCCAATTTTATTCATCCAAATTCTCTTGATAAGTCCAATTTTATTTGTCCAAAATTATTTATCTTTCTAGACACTTTGGGGTTTGGACATACTTAGGCAAAAAATTTCAATTTTTTCTTCCCTAGACATGGCGGACTTTGTTACTTGGCTTGCCATTCTAGCTTTCCTTGGCTATGCCTTAGCCAAATTTCTTTCTTTTTCATAGGCGGACTTTAACATTTTCTTTGCCATTCACCTTATGCCTAGGGCGGACTTTCTCCTTATGTTTGCCAATTGACTTCTTGGCTGAGGGCGGACTTTGGCTTGTTGCATGCCATTAACCATTCTAGCTGGGCGGACTTGCATTGTTTCTTAGCCACTTCATAGGGCGGACTTTGACCTTTGGTTGGCCATTGCCAACTTTGGATGGCGGACTTTCCTCATTCTGATGCCACTTAGTCTTTAACATGGGCGGACTTCATGAAATGTTTGGCCATTTGCATAGGCAGACTTCCTTGCTTTGATTGCCACTTTAACTTAGACTAAGGCGGACTTCAGCCTTTGTCAAGCCATTGGACACTCATCAGGGCGGACTTCCTAGTTTTTATTGCCATTGGACAGTTATCTTAAGGGCGGACTTGGCTGATGGTCTGGCCATTCATTCTTTGCCTTAGACATTTTCTTCTTCTCCATGGGCGGACTTCACCATTTGTTAGGCCATTGACATCTTTGACCAGGCGGACTTCCTTAAATTTGTTGCCATTTCCATTCTTACCCAAGGCGGAGTTCATGCATTTCATTGCCATTGGCCATTCTTACCCAGCCACACAAGGGCGGACTTTGCTCTTTCTCAGGCCATTGATCAGATTTTTATGCCATTCATTGCTATGTCTAGAGCGAACTTGCTCAGATCTGTTGCCATAAGTATCTCAGCTGAAGCTTCATTGACTTATTTTCTCCATTTTTACCTGCTGGTCAACTTCATACTTAGGCAAACCTTTTCAGTCTCCTCCATGATTGTTCAGATTTTCCCATGAATTTCTAGATTTTTAAACCATTTTTGTGATTTTTACCAGATTTCTCTGTGATTTTCCAGAATTTCTCACCATTTTTGTGAAAATTTTCCAGATTTTTGAACTTTTTATGTGATTTTCCAGAATTTTACCAAAATTTCAAAAAATCTTCGAATCGATTTTCTGAGAGTTTCGTTGATTTTTTCGAACTTCTGAGTGGATTTTTGAAACTCGTGACCCTTCTAAAAATAGGAACTTTCTAAAAATAGAAATTTTCCAAAAATAGCAACCAAAAATGACCTAATCGAATTGCCCAAAAGTGCCAAAAAGGTAGGTCCTAAAAAATAGGGGGACCGGGGTGAGAAACCCTAAAAACTTGGAGATGTCGGATTTGACTGAAACGACAGTCGATCTTCGTCTTCCAGGCCTTCTAAGTACGATGGCGACGTTCATACATTGATCCAAGCTAAAACTCACTGACTCGACTCGGGTGACCGTTCAAAATTGAGACTCAAAACCCCCAAATGAAGAGCCGACAAAACGAGGCACGCGAAAGCAAAACCCTAAAAGAGCAAACAACAAGGGTCCCCATTTGCAATGGGGCGAGGTGTGAGTTAGGTCACAACAGGACTATCAGGGAATATTTGGTGAAATGGAGAGATTTTCCAGTGGAGGATGCTACATGGGAGAGCGAGGATATTTTGCAGCATCCGGAGTTGAGATTGCTTGAGGACAAGCAATTTCAGGAGGGGCGGACTGTCACGTCCCCTTCCAGTTGACATCTCTCAGAGCTGATGATTAGCCTATTATGCGACCCTCGTAGGCTGATAGGATGGATAGAGGGTCTTGATGGAGCTTGGCTTTGCTTCGACTGTCAGAATTTTACCAGTTGGCTTTCGTTCGGGCTCATTCGGACACCATTTGTCTAAGTTGCTATTTTTAGCAGTATTAGGCACTCAGTGAGGCACCCCTGCTATTTTTAGCAGTATGGTTTGGTCATGTGCAGAATCATTCACTTCTTCACCAGCTTCAGACGGTTCGTGAATCAGACACTTATTGAGGGAGATATTAATATTTAATGGATTAATTAAATATTAATTATTTGGAGCTTATATTTTAAAGTTATAATATTTTAATATTATAACTTAAGTGAATATTAAAGGGGTCGACCATTTTTAATTAATCTTTTAATTAAAAAGAGGCGTCCAACTTTGGGAAAATTAAAAGATGAAAATACAAATTTATTTAAATGATGTCCAATTGAGAAAAGTCGCACTATTCAAGAATATAAGGCTTTTGCATTGGGATTCGAGCTATTATGTTGATTATTGAATTTTTGAGCAAGTCTTCTTCCGGAGAACGAAGCCTAGGGTTTCAGTTGTCTACAGGCATTGGAGAACAAGCCATCTTCAGTGTTGCAATTCAGAGACTGTGAAATAACAGTTGATCTATTGCTTTCAGAGAGATTTCTTCATTCAAAAGAGATCACAGAACTTATTCAGAGATCTTTATCATTCAGGGTTTCTAGTTCGTAATTCATCCAGCAGAGATTCTCAGTTTATGCGCCTATTTCTTCTGAGGTCTGGAGACACCATCAAAGGCCGTACCATTTTAGTTTGTTGGCTGTTGTACAAAACCGTACCAATCTGCAGCAAGGCCGTACCTTTAATAAAAGCCGTACTATACATTCTTGATCAAATCGCCTCCTGTTTGGGTTGTTTGATTTTATTCATCTGGGCGCCTAAACCTCTGGACCATTCCCGGAGCATCAGACGGAGGGAGAAGCAGCTTATATTGAAGCCGTACCATTAAAAGTATTCTTCCAGCTTGCAGCAATAATCAGGTTTTCATCAAAATATCATTGCTTTTTTTATTGCATGTTATTGGATCTTATTTGTAATCATTCCAAAAGATGAATAAATAGTCTGGCATCATCATTTTCAGTAGATTCTATCATTTCCAGAGTTGTATGATTTAATTTGAATTTTATATCAAATTCTTGCAAAATCGCATTATGTCATTTATGCACAAAAATCACAAAAAAACCTAAAACTTCAAAAACCAAGCAAAAACTCAGATAGATCCGAGATCAGTTAGAACAGGGGTTTCTACAAGCTGCTCCTTCCTTTTTCTTAGTGTGGTCTTCCATGACTCCAAACTTTTCCTAGTAGAAATGTGTTGTTGAATCAATGGCTCCATCCAAGCGTCCTTTGACTTGAAGAAGGGAATTTCATTTCTAAGCTCTTGAGGAAGTGTAAGGTACTGTTCATAAGCCGATATTATCTCATCCATGGAACCCATGACTCACACTGATGTTCCCCAACAGGCTGGCAAGATCCAAGCTCTGATACCACTGAAATGACCCTGCTCAAATCTGACCTCAAAATGCTGATTGAAGGCTCAAGGAATTTCATCAAACACTTTGCATACAAGGGTCATATGACAGATAAAATTTCAGATTGTTCTTATGGCTCTTATCTCCACTTAACATCAATAAGAATGTTTGCAAATGACTCTAAATTGACTAAACAATGCCCTAGCATGAATGTGCAACTTATTTTGACAATATTCAATGCATATATATGATCTAAACATGAGAAATGATCACCTACAGCCAACTGGTATTTTAACAAACAGTTGGTATGCAAACTAACAAACTAAATACAAATGATATTGAATTGCTCAAATGACACCAGCAATTTATATCTCCTTAATTGCAATGAAGCTTCTAATACAATGCTCATGACTTAATTGATGATTTAATTAAATCACCATACCTCCAATTCGGGGACATGACAAACATGCGAACTTTCTTGCAATCTTAGCGCACGGAATACTTTGATCAAGAGAGAACTAAATAGCCTTCAGACTATTTTGTTCTGCTGATTGGTGCGGTCATAAAAATCACATCAACAGAACCCTAGGTGGATTAGTTAGTTTGTTCTTGCCGGATGAAATGTGGCAATTAGTTTTCCATTTCTTAAACCATAAGATAACAGCTATTGTGTTTGCTTCTTACCTGCAGTAATTGCTTGTTACTTTCTGAAAGCAAAGAAAAGTGGTTAATATCCTTATGTAATTTTTTGTTATTTGATACAATTAATAGTGTTCCCTTTAGCTGAAAATGAAAAATAAAAAGTTAGTTGACAAATTGTACGATGTAACATCAAAATTGATTTTCTTTCCCGTTCAAATTGCAAAGGAAATCTAGCATGAAAACAAGTTAGTTGAACTTCGGCTGAAACTGGTAGTTGGTTTACCTTTTTAAACTATAGATCAAGTAGAGTGTTACACAAAGCTATATTTTAGAGACCTTGCTCAACTCAATCAAGTGGGAAGTTTGGAGGTGTATATTGGTGAATTTCAGAAGCTGTCAGTTATGGTCCCTAGTATATCAGAAAGAAGATTGGTCATTTTGTTTATTGAAGGTCTATTGGAGCCATTAAGAGGATGGACAAAAGCTTTTGATCCCCTGTCACTCCAAGAAGCATGGAACTTGCAGCCCCACAAAGTAAGTTTATGTCTAAGCGATCCTCTTCATCCAAGGATAGCAAGTCGTTCTCTAAAAAAAAGGAAAAATCAAATTCAAAGGGGAAATCAGCAGCCGCACTAGACCAAGAAACACTCAATGATTTCCATAAGAAAAAGTTGTGTTTCTATTGCAAAGGGCCCTATGATGCAAACCATGACTGTCCCTTGAGGCCTAAGGGCAAGGCCAACCAAATAATGTGAGTGCATTATGAGGATTTTGAGTCTAAAAATTCAGACCAGCAATCTGATCAAGAAGAATCAAGGGCAGAAAAGTTTGAACATGATGCAGAAAAGTCCAAACATGAGGCTGAAAATGAAGTGGGAGTGAAGCTACAAGAGGCACGTCTCACTAGCATACAACGGGAAGGCTCCTTCAGGACGCCTAGGGTCTTAGCTAGTCAAAAGATCATTACCTTGCTTGATATAGGTTCCACACATAACTTTATTGATGCTAGGTTGGTTGAGAAGCGTGGAATTCGGACTAAGGAATTTGAAGGTATAAGAGTGAAGGTTTTTGATGGCTACACTCTTAAGTGTGATACGATGATTTCAGACCTCCCTATGCGCTTAAATAATTTTGATTTTAAGGCAGATTTCTATGTCGTAAATATGGGAGACACATATATGGTTCTAGGCATGACATGGCTTCATGACATAGGAGAGTTTACCCTTAACCTTTGAGAGATGGAAATGAGATTCAAGGTGGATGGGAAGAATTAGGTGTTGAAACCATCAGAGACAGTAGTTTCAGGATGATATCCTACAGAAGGATGGAGAGACTCATGCGCCATGACATGGTTGAGTGGGTTGCGGAGTGTATGTTGATGCCATCACAGGAGGGACAGCAAAAACTCACCTATCATCCTGATGTATAGGAGCTGAGGATTAAACACTCTAAGGTGTTTAGTGACATTCACCCAGGTAGACCTCCAGATAGGGGTATTGAGCACATCATAGAGTTGGAGAATGCAAAACCCGTGATGATCACTCCTTACAAACACCCTAAGCGGCTAAAAGATGAAATTGAAAAGACAATAAAAGAGTTGCTTGCTATGGGACATATCAAACCAAGCAAATCACCCTTTGCTTCATCAATAGTTTTGGTGAAGAAAAAATATGGTACACTAAGGATGTGCATTGATTACAGAGTCCTTAATAAAAGGACTATTAAGAACAGGTACCCTATACCTTGTATTGACGAGTTGATTGATGAGCTTCACAGTGCTTGCTACTTTTCAAAAATAGATTTGAGATCGGGCTATCACCAGATCAGGTCAGAGAGCAAGACATCAAGAAGACAACATTCAAATGTCATTGTGGACACTGTGAGTTTGTGGTTATGCCATTTGAGCTAACCAATGCCCCTGCTACGTTTCAGTCCACCATGAACAGGGTCTTCCAGTCACAGTTGAGGAGATTCGTTCGTCTTCTTTGATGACATCTAGGTTTACAACAAAACTTGGGAGGAGCATATTGCCCATTTGGATACAGTGTTGGGTATTCTTGATAGGGAGTCCTTATATGCCAAGGAATCCAAATATGATTTGGGCATGACTAAGTTGTTGTATTTAGGCCATATTATTAGTGCAGAGGGTGGTCGCATGGATCCAGACAAGGTCCAAGCTATTGTTGAGTGGCCTACTCCTGAGATTCTTACTCAGCTCAGAGGTTTTTTGGGCTTATGTGGCTTCTACTGTCGATTTGTTAGTGGGTATTCACGGCATGCAGCACCACTTATAGATTTGACGAAGAAAGGTGCGTTTGTTTGGACATCTGAGGCACGGGAGTGTTTGAGAAATTCAAATGCTTGGTGAATTTTGTCCATTCCTTGAATTACCGGATTTTACGAAGCCCTTTGAGCTTCAGTGTGATGCCTCCAAAGAGGGTATTGTATAATGTCCCCATTTTGGCCATACACTCTTCTTTTGGATTTAGCCTATTTCTGGAAATCCGTAGGCTAAGCTAAAGTAAAAAACTAGGGTTTCCTCTTTCAGATACTACTCAGTTGGCATTCAGAGGATGTTGTGCAGACTTACTATTTATAGCAGTTTGCTATTTTTAGCAAGTCTATCTTTTGGCAGTATCTATGTTGCAGCAATTCAATCCTTTGCAGTTCAGTGTTTAGTTTGGCTTTCTGATGGTTTTGTAGTTAACTTACTATTTTTGGCATTTGCTATTTTTAGTAAGTTCATTTTTGGCAGAAGCATCATCATCAACTTGGTTCAGTTTGGCATTTGTCAGTTTGCTATTTTTAGCAATTCATCAGTTGCAGCTTGGGCATTGTATTTGGTTATCTCCTTGGACTAAGTTTGAGACTTAGTCAATTTTCATGTCTTGAAGTTGTACCCCGCCTAGGCTTGATGACTTCAAGTTGTTTTAAAGAAGGGGACATAAAGGGGTCAAGTGAGCATTTAATTATTTAATAAATGCTTTATTGTTGCATGAAAATGGATGCCTAAAGGGGAAGTTGAATGATATTTTATTATTTCAAAAATAAAAAGGAAAAAGGTGTCCCTTTTGGAAGTTGAAGTGATTCAACTTCTTGGAATTTGAAGAGTTCTTGTTGCTTCATTTGCCAACTAAAGCTTATATATTGCTGCTGTTTGAAGAGCTGATTATCCATGAATTTATGTTAATGTTATGCTGTCGAAATGACAACTTGGTTTTTACTTCGAGGGATGCTTACCTCCTAGTTTCAATCCAATTTCGTGTTTGAAATACAACACCTAGTTGGTTTTCATTGCTGCTTCTCATCCAGACTAGCAGATTGAGCTCAACAGTTGAAGTTTTTAATGATATTTCCAGTTTTGAAGTTGCTGATGCAGTCACAGCTGAAAGTGGTTTTTGCATACAGCTTTTTGTGTGAATTTAATTTGCTTGTGGGTACTTTTCCAATCCATTCCTACACCCAAGGCGACCATCTTTGGAGAGTTTCAGATTTTAATTTTGAGTTGTTGATTTTTACTTGTCAAAATCGCCCCTCATGAAGGCCGTACCATTCTTGCTGCATTGGGATTCGTGTAAGAATTAAATTACGAGTTTTTGTTGCTGTTTCTTCATCTAATGTTGGGCGCCTATCTTCCAGCAGCTCATTGGTTTTCGTTTCACACAAAACGGAGGTATTTTGAGTGAGTTGTGAATATTTCTTTGAATTTCACAGTTGCTGATCAGAATTTCCAGAATTGTTATTTTACATCAGACTTGTTTAAGTTTGAATCTTCAGTCCTTTCTTCATCATTTATTGTTGATGTCTAACATGGAATCATCCAGTATCATGGTACATTGAATCTATTGTAATTTTCATGTAATTTGCAGCTCTTTTTCCATATTGTAAGACTGTAAACAGTAGTACTGTTCCAGTCCTTTATTGCTGCAATTCTTTCTTTAATTTCACATTAGTACCCCTGGATGGTTTACCGCCAGTGTGGATAATTGGATTTGTATTACTCTTGTACCCACTCTCAAGTGGTGAATCCCCACAACTCTGTGGATGCCCGCCGCAGCGGACGAATTGTTTTAATTGTAATCTTTTCCCCCCATTGTTTGGTGGTAGTGTGGAAATGCTCTTCATGGCTGGTTATCCGCCTATTCATTTCTAGTTTCAATTCAACACTCCGTCATATGTTAGCACCTCGCCCTCAGTGGGATCTTGAGTGCACATTCTTGACGATGAGTAGTTTCTTTCAAGTATTTTTCATTTAGCTCCTCCACCATATGACAACACCTATTCCTCATTGGGATTGAGTGTGCATTCTTGGTGTGAGTTCTTTTCAAGTTTGGTTTTCTATTTGGAGCTAACGCTAATCAAGTTGGTTAAGTGCTGGTTATGTTGTGTTACTTCATCAAAAAAATTGGTTAGCATATTTCATATTGGCACAGTGCTTATGCAAGATAAGCACCCAATTGCTTTTGAGAGCAGGAATCTTAGGGGACCCGAGAGGAGCTATATATGTATGACAAGGAAATGTTGGCCATCATGCATGCGTTGGCTAAATTCAAGCAATACTTTGTTGGCAATAAATTTTGTGTTAAGACAAATCATAATAGCCTGAGACATTTCCTGAGATAGCGTGATCTCAATGATTGTCAGCAAAAATGGGTAAGCAAGTTGCAATCATATGACTTTGACATTGCATTTGTCAAGGAGACTCAAAATGTTGTTGCTAATGCCTTGTCCCACTGACCTCATTTGAGCTCCATGGTTGAGATTTTAGAGGATTGGAGACATTTGATTACATTAGAGTATGCCAAAGACTCATGGTCTTTTGGCATTGTTGAGGGTATAGTACAGGACAGCCGATAGTCAGTTGCAAATGAGCTTATCATTTACAAAGGGAGAATTTTTTTGACCCCAGGATCAGAAATGAAGAGAAAAGTGTTGAGAACCTTTCATGATGTGTCCATGGTCGTACATCCCGAGTATTTCAAAACTTACAGGCAGATACAGGAGCATTTCACTTGGAAAGGTCTTAAGTCAGATGTTCTTCAATATGCCAAAGAGTGCCCTGTTTGTCAGCAGAATAAACAGGAGCATACCTATCCTGCAGGGTTACTTCAGCCACTTCCAATTCCTGATAGGAAGTGGGAATGTTTGTCTATGGATTTTATTATAGGCTTGCCGAAATCCCAAGGTCGAGATTGTATATATGTGGTTGTTGATCGGCTCACAAAGTATGCTCACTTTTTCTCAATTGTAGCTACATATTCAACTACACAAGTAGCAGAGTTGTTCTTCCGTGAGGTATTCAGGTTGCATGGTTTACCTCATAGTATTGTTAGCGACAAGGATAGTCAATTCTTGAGTCACTTCTAGCAGGAGCTATTTAGGCTGTGGAACTGAGCTTACTTTGAGCATTAGCTACCACTCGCAGACCAATGACCAGACGGGGATTGTTAATAAATGAGTGGAGGGATACCTCAGGAACTATATAGGGGGGCAATAGAAGGCTTGGGTGAAGTGGATTTATCTTTGTGAGTACTGTTATAATACCACTCACCATATGTCGATTCAGATGACACCATTTATGGCATTGTATGGGTACGAGGCGCCCAACTTCCTTGATTTATTGTTGAGTGATAGTAGAGTGCCTAGTGTTGCGGATTTTTTGCCAGAGAACCAAGATATCATGAGAGCTCTTTGTGAGAACATTCAAAAGGCACAGAATCAGCAGAAATAGTATGTTGATCAAAGGAGAGTTGAGCGTTCTTTTGATTTAGGGGATATGGTGTATCTAATGTTGCAGCCCTACTGTCATTCCACTCTTAGGAAGAGTGGTGCAGAGAAACTCAAGCCGCGTTACTATGGTCCTTTCAGAATTTTCAGACAAGTTGGCGAGGTGGCTTATGAGTTGGACCTACCGACAGATAGCAGGGTACACAATGTGTTTCATGTTTCACGCCTCAAGAAGGCGATAGGACATCGTGTGGTTCCCTCGACAATTTTACCTCCCCTAGATGATGAGGGGAAATTGATTTTAGTACCTGAGTCCATCATAGATTTTAGAGAGAGGCAGCTACGGAGACGGGTCATCAGGGAATATTTGGTTAAGTGGAAAGACTTGCTAGTAAAGGATGCTACATGGGAGAGAGGATATTTTGCAGCATCCGGAGTTAAGATTGCTTGGGGACAAGCAATTTCTGGGAGGGCGGACTATAATGTCCCCTTCTAGCTAGACATCTGTTAGCAACAGGATTAGCCTATCACTCTAACCCTCATAGGGGCTAATGGGTTTGGATAGAGGGTCTTTTGTGGCAGAAACTTGATCAGTTGATGGATTTATTCTTCTCCAGAGATCAGTGGGGTTCAGGTGTGGCCTTTGTAGAGGTTTTGAGGGCTCATTTGGCATACTTACTATTTATAATAAGTCATTCAGCTAGGGTTACTATTTATAGCAGGGCACCTAAATGTGATATATTGGTAGTGTCAATTTCGGAGTTCAGATGGCTTGAAGAAATAAGGAGTATTGCCTAAGTTATAACATTTGATTATTATTAAAGGTGACTTTAATAATAATTAATATTATAAAGTTATGATTGTACTTTATGTCTTAAGAGTCCATGAGACATTAAAAAGGGGGCCAATTTAATTAATTACTTGGGGCGCCAATTTCAAGATAATATTTTATTATGGCTAAAGTACAAACTTTATAATTTTTAAATGAGCAAAAAGGCAATTTAGGATCGACCCTCTTGCGGAATATATAATGAAGCCAAGGAAAAGTTTGATTCATTCTATTGAGCACTAATAATTGACTTTTATGATTTCTTTGGCATTTGGAGGAGAGAAACCAAGGGTTTTTGCAATTCCAAAGCTTTCAGGCATTGGAGAACATTCATTCTACAGTGTTCGTGCTTTCTGAAGTTGTGCAACATCAGCTGAAGTTAGCCTATGCGAATTGGTTTCATTCAGAGGGCAATATTGAGCAGATTGGAGAAATACATCAAGGGTTTTTCAGGCAGATTTTCATTGTGGAAGAAGAACTTCATAAGAGCTGCATTTTATATTCATTATTGGCATTCTCAAGGTTGTACAGCCTGCTGATTCCCAGCCATACTAGCATCAAACCCTAGGCATGTGAAATCCAGCAAGAAACGCCTTGCCTTTTTGTGTCATTTCCTTTCCATCATGGGTGGCTACAGCAATGAAGGGTTTTGGTAAAGTTTCTGAGGTGGAGAAGGCTATCATAGCAGCAGGTCAAACCTATATTTGATTTATTCATTGCTTCCAGCAATCTAGAATAACGTATATGCATGTTCTCCAATCATTCGGGTATGCTTTTTATGTAATAGACAAATAAGATCATCTATTGAGAATAAAGATAGCCCTTGCCGCATAATCATTTGTAGTTGCTTACCTTCTTGTTAAGCAATTCATTTCAGCATTGTGAGTTTTATTTATGCATTTGTCATTTATGCATTATTAAATCAAAAACATAAAAAATCACAAACCAAGAAAACAAACAAAAAGACAAAGTCAAAAAACTATCACCGAAAATACAGAGTTTCAGCTTGGGGAGAACATAAGGTTCTTACATATAATGATTCTGAACATGTAATCAGAAAACTCATCATCACATACCTTAGTCTCTGCAAAAGAGCGCTACACTACTTTGATTACCATGCTCCCCAAATCCTCATAAGGAAGATGACTCATGATTGAAAGTGAAAATATGATGCAACATATAGAATCATTTACCTCATTATCCACAAAACGAGCCTCCATCCTCTTTGTTGTCACTACACTTGGAGCACCATCTGCTAAAGCTGTCAATACAATCTTCTTCCCATCTACTGTGAACTCTTGCTCCATCTGCTAGAAATCCCGGATATAACTCCCAAGTGATTGTAACCACTAAATGCCCAAAACAACATTAGATTCACCAACCCCAACCACATAAAACCCATCAGTGACCACATAATAATTCAACTGCACACTCAACTAAGGGACCTTCTTAGTACAACTCATCTTAAATCCATCCACCATTGTAACCCTAAAACCTGAAAGTTCCACAACTTGCAATCCCTTCCTCACAACCAATCCCTCATCAATGAAGTTGTGAGTAGCTCCATTGTCAATCAAACAAGTGACCCGTTGTCCCTTAAGAACTCCTCTCACTCCAAAAGGATGATACTTAGGAACTCCTGATAGCGCCACAATAGTACCATGAGCTATATCTCCTGTGTTGGCATCATTGTGTGGTTGTTTTTCATGATCACTATCTAAACTCGTGTCAACCTCCTCATCAGTATCGGAATAGACCTCTATGTAATGCACCTTGCCTTTTCCAAGGCACCTGTGACCTAAGTCCCACGATTCCTTGCAAGTAAAACACAACTTCTTCCTACGCAGCTCATTCCTTGTTTCAAAATCCATCATAGGTTGCGTAGGCTTGGGCTGATTTGGTTTTCCCCCATCTGACTTGTGTTCTGATTTATTATCCTGGAAATTCTTCTTTTGGTGCTAAGGTGTAGAAGATGGCGTATCTAGATCTAGTGCCAACTGGATAGCATCATGAAGAGTGCTAGGCTTAAGTGCCTTGACTAGCCTTCTCATCCTATCATTTAGTCCTTCAATAAACAGCATTACCACCCTCTTTTCAAGATGCATAGTAGCATATTTGATTGCTTCCTCCGCCAGCATAGGCCTAAGTGTTAGGAAGGTATCCAACTTGTGTATCCATGCTCTAGCACTAGTCTTCCCACTACCATTGAATGTAGAAAGTGTGAGTTTTCTTGTGGCTTGCTTAATGCAATGTCCCCTTTTCAGCTCGCTAAGGTTTCTTGATGGTTTAGCCTATTACCTGACCCTCGTAGGCTAATGCAGTTGGTTAAAGGGTCCTGTTTGGCAATTGCCTGAGTGTTCTCTTCTCCAAAGCTCAGTTTGGTTCAAGATTGGCCTTTGTTTGGTGATTCAGGACTCAGTTTCACAAACTTACTATTTATAGTAAGTCAACAAGTCATGAGAGTCTAGTATTCCTATTTATAGTAAGGCACTTGGACATGTGGTGATTTCAGTATTGATCCCAGTTTTCAATTGGCCTGGCAAAGGATTAATGTGCAAAGTTATATCCTTTAATTATTATTAAAGGGTGACTTTAATAATAATTAATCATTAAAAGCTTTATTAAGTTATAACTTTATGTTTAAAGGGGGCCATTTAATGACTTAAAGTACATTAAATGATTAATTAATGGGCGCCCACTTTGAGGAAATATTTTATCAAGTTATAAAGTGCACATTTAATATTGTTTTAAATGATTAAAAGGAGCCTTCTAGAGGATCGCCTCTTCTTAGAGAAATTATAAAAAGGGATCAACCAAAGCTATTATTCATTCATTCGATGATATTAATCTTATGCCTTTTGATGATTTGTTGTGGAGCAGGAAAAACCTAGGGTTTATATAATTCTTGAACATTGAGAATGAAACCTCTCATTGATTCGCATACCTGAGGTTGTGAAAAATCTTCCGAAGGATTGCCTGTGAGATTGGCTTCATCCAGGAGTCAACACTGAGCTTCATTGCTGAAAGATTCAGAGGTTTAGACAAGGGTTTATAGAGCTATCTTGCATATCATTCAAGAAACAATTTGTGGAGGACAATTTGGGAATCACATTGTAGATCATCTTCAGTTTGGGCTTGCATCGGTTCAATCCATTTGGGATAGATTTTGAAATCAGTTTGTCAAAGAAGAAATCGTGGCATCTCAGTTTGAATCGCAGCATCTTGGAGAGGACGATTTTGATAATAGAAGGCAAGGAAAAATCGTGGTCCAAGCTTGAGCCAGGCGCACAAGGTAGTGGAGCAATTTTATTCAAGGAAGCAGATGAAAATCAGAATAATATTGGAGGAAGGTCGTTAAGGATCAAGGAGAAGAGACGCTTCAGTTTGGGAGGCAACGTCATCATCTGCAAAGGGAATCGAATCATCTCAGGCTTGTTCTCATTGTATCATCAGGTTCTCTATTTTGCGTGTATGTTGCATTGCAAGTCAATAAGTTAAGTTGTAGTCATTCACTCCCATAGACAACTTATAAGCATTATAGTTTCAGTTTGTAAGTGCTTAAGATTGCATTGATAGGTCTGATCGCTATCCTTGGCAGTCACATTGATGTAATTGAATATCAATATTTGTAATTAGTCAATATATTCAATAAAGGAGGAATAAGGTTGCATCTCCATTGGTTGTCAATATGTCAATTGTCACGGCTACTTATCTCAGTCATTAGTTGCATGGTAAATGTTTGGAATAATGCCCATTAAGTTGAAGGTGCATGTTTCATATCATACTTGCATTGGAAGGTTACAATAAGTTGCTACATTGCCGTTTTAGTCTTTAAGATTATTCCTTTCAAGTCATTTGCAATCATCAAGAACACACCAAAAATACAAAAAATCAAAAAACTATCAATGGAAAGGGCTGAGTTTCAATTTGGGGAGAACAAGGATTCTTACAGTGGTATTAGAGCCTTGATCTTGCCAGGCGGGAGGGTTAAGGTACCTTATGCAGCCACCAGAGATTGGTGCACATAGGTATTATACTCGCAGACGGGCAGAACAACAGGAAAATCAAATTGTGGATACACAACAGGATAATATGGGTGATAGAAGAGGTGGTAGTCCACCAAGAAACGAAGGCAATAATGAAGAAAGAGAAGCAACAAAAATCATGAGAGGTCTTGCAGCAGGGCAGCAGCATGTAGCTGATGTTTTGCAGCAACTTACAGTAGCTATACAACACTTAAATACTTCTAGAAGACAAAATCAGGAGCAGGGAGATAATGGAAGTGTGGCTGGGACTCCCAGGGCACAAAGAGCACCTACTCATACCACCGATAGACCTTCGTGTCCTACTTTTTTGAGGAATGAATCAAAACAAGAGAATGTTGAAGAAGATGAAAATGCATCATTCAAAGATAATGTCATGACAATGCACGATGAATGGGATTTGCTAACACCTCAAGTAAAGGAGCATTTGACTTTTGACCGATACATGAGCAAAGGAGGGAGCACTACAAAGCAAGACAAGACAGGGGACCTAGGAACCAAAACAAGGACCTAAAACATGCCACAAGCAAGCTCACACTTCCTACATTTGATGGTAGCGGGAAGGTCACAACAAGAGCTTGGATTCATAAGCTTGATACTTTCTTGACTCTTCGACCTATGGTAGAGGATGCAATCAAGTTTGCAACTTTGCACCTAGATGGGGTAGCTCATGATTGGTGGCACCATGGGATGGTCACTTTGCAACATAACCTCATCACCACTTACCAGGAATTCACTGACAAGTTGATTGAGCGCTTTGACAAGAAAGACCTAGAATTATATTTCAGAGACCTTGCTCAACTCAAGCAAGTGGCGAGGTTGGAGGTTTATATTAGTGATTTCCAGAGGCTTTCAGTTATGGTCCCTAGCATATCTAAAAGAAGGTTGGTCATTCTGTTTATTGAAGGCTTATCTAAACCATTGAGAGGATGGATCAAAGCTTTTGATCCCCCTTCATTATAGGAAGCTATGAGGAAGGCCAGAAGTATGGAGCTTGCAGCCCCGAAAAGCAAGTTCACTCCTAAAGATATTACTTCTTCCAGCAATGAGAATCCTCAACAATCTGTTGATAAGAAAAAGAAATCAGCAACTCAGGTGGACGAGGAGTCACGAGAGGAATTAAGGAAGAAAAAATTGTGTTACTAGTGCAAGGAACCTTACAGCAGAGAACATGACTGTCCTTTGAGGCCTAAGGGCAAGGCCAATCGTATAATGTGGGCATATTATGAGGATTCTAATTCTGGAAATTCAGATCAGCAAGTGGCTCCAGAGGATGAAGTCGGAAAAGCCCCTACAGAATTTCGACCTGATGCAAATTTGTCTCCCTTGGCCCTATTTGCTAATATACAAGAAGGGACTTCATTCAGAATCAGGGGAACGGTTAATGGACAGCGTTGCATTGCTATGCTTGACACCGGAGCAACACATAATTTTATCGATGAGGGATTTGTGGCCAGCTATAGACTCCGAGTAGAGGACTTCGCTAGATTCAGAGTTAGAGTTGCAGATGGATATAGCCTCACTTGCACTAGGCGGATATGTAATCTCGCTTTGTTGCTAAATGACTGTGAGTTATAGGCTGACTTCTATGTGGTCAACTTGGGTGAGATGAACATAGTGTTGGGCATGAAATGGCTCCAAGACATTGAAGAATTTACCCTCAACATACCTAAAATGGAGATGAAGTTCAAAATGAATGATAGAGGTTACGTGTTGAGGGGAATTACAAATGGGAGTTTGCATTCTATCTCTCTCTATAGAGAGAAGAGCGAAAGGAGAGAGAAAGAGATGGTACAGAATGAGGCATGCAAGCCAGTGCAAGAGTTTGATTCTACTCGTTACTCCAGCAGTTTGGAGAGGGATGACTCAGGTCAGGATGGAGTAGCTGTACAATTGGTGAATAATCTGTTATTCGAGGCTGATGTTGGATTGGTTTATGACAATCCACTCTTCAAGCTTGATGTTGATCTTCCTCCAGGTATCAGTACAGAGGTGGGAGATAATTGCAGTGTCTGGGATCCTTCCAATGCATCAGGATTTCCGACAGGGCTCACTAAGGAGTTTTACAGTGTGTACACAAAGAGGAGTGCCTACAGTATTGCTTTTGATTCACTTGTACATGATGTGTTTCAGATGCACAATTCTAATGTGCACATGGTGGATAGTTGGTATGATATCTTACTTTGCGCAGATATGGGAAGCAAACTTTGTCAGCAGTCTGAGTCGCTTCCCCTTGAGGTTTATACTCCTGAGACACTTGATATTGAGGTGGACGTGGTTCTTAGTGATTTGTCAATTGTTCTAATGTTGGTGTTGCAGGAGTTGGTTGGGGATATATATCAAGGATATTACACAGTTCTTCTCGTGGGACCCAGATGGAGTGATCTTTCGGAGGGTTTTCTTTTGGTGGTTGAGATTGCTTAGGGTCAAGCAATTTCAAGGAGGGTGGACTGTAATGCCCCCTTTTTAGCTCGCTCCGGTTTCTTGATGGTTTAGCCTATTAGTTGACCCTCGTAGGCTAATGCAATTGGTTAGAGGGTCCTGTTTGGAAGTTGCCTGAGTGTTTTCTTCTCCAGAGCTCAATTTGGTTCAAGATCGGCCTTCGTTTAGTGATTCGGGACTCAATTTTACACATTTACTATTTATAGTAGGTCAACAAGTTATGAGAGTCCAGTATTCCTATTTATAGTAAGGCACTTTGACATGTGGTGATTTCAGTGTTGATCCCAATTTTCAGTTGGCCTGGTGAAATAAGGATTAATCTGCAAGTTATTGTTGGCTTTCTCTTTGTGGTATATTGTCCTTGATGACAAAACTAAAAATCTAATTAGTGCTTTGAATACTTGGTGCTCTTTGTGTTCAGTTTGGCAATCTTGGCATTCTCAGTGTTTTGGTGATCATGCTTTGGGTTGATGCATTTGGGTGCATTCATCACTTAATGTGGTACTGATCATGTTAAGCTTTATGTGCAGATAAAAGTTATTCAGATGGTCTGATTGTTTCAGATTTGGTTTCTCAGGATCTTTATGCTTTGAACTGTTACATATTTGATGGCTCTTGATGATGTCTGTTTCAGATTTCAGCTTGATTTGTTTCAAGTTGATTACAATTGGTTCATTCATGGGATCTTGATTTAATTGGACTGACAGTTTTGATAAGGTTTGGTTATTCAGATGGTATTCATGGTGATAGGGCCTTCTTCAAATTCAGATTTATGAAATTGTCACCTTCACATGTTCAGGTATATTGATTCATGGCATATACAGATGAAGGTAATACTTATGGCAATATGATGTCGGTTGGTATAACTTAATGTTGATAAATTTGGTACATACTTTTGGTTCATCGCTTATTTATATTGCTTCATCAAGCAATTACACCGCCTCAGGCAGTTTGGTTATTGATTCAATTGCTCCATGAAACTTGGTTTAGTAAACAATATCCTATTCTCACATTTTATCTGGTGGCATAGTATACATTTTGATTCTGGTATCTCACTTGTTTGATGGTATTTATTGGCTCAAATGGCATAAAAAAATTTATCATTTTTATTTGGTGATTTCTATGCCCAAGCCTTGACTTTGTAGTCGGCATCCAAAGGAAAATACTCATATTGACTATTCAAAGCCTTTTACATATGATATTAATTTCTGGGGTCGGCATTTACATAGAATAAACCCTATTGGGTTTCCCAAAGCATTTTTCAATGGTGATATTGTGTTTGAAGGTTACTTGGTTATATCACTTGGCAACCATCATTTTTCATATGTTTAAGTCGGCATTATGAGAATCCTTGACTCAGAATATAGTCATTATGTGTCAACAGTTTGCAAGCAAAACTTAGAGGTGATCATGTGGTCAAGTCCTTGGTAAATGATTAGTCAAGCGGACTAAGAAGCATTTTTAATCAGTTGATTATTATTGTGTCTTTTTGACTTCGGACTCCAAATCTTTATTAATTGTGGCAAAGTCATCGACTGACTTGAGAGAAGACTTGTTTAGGGAAAAATGATATTGCATTTTCATTGAATGGTTTGGAACCCTAGCGCCGCCTTGCTGGAACTTCAGTTGCATAGTATGCAAAGTTGTTGTGGTATTTTGGTTTGGTTTTCAGTTATGTTGATCTTTGGTGGTTGGCAAGAATGTTGGTGGTTTTTGTTTGAGTTGCAAGCGGTAGTTTGGGCAGTTTTCATGAAGAACTTGTAATGTCCCCTTCTCAAATGTGATCGTTGCAGTTGACCGTTGGCCTATCCTGGAGACCCGTAGGCTATTCAGATGGTAAAATTAGGGTTTCCTAATTTTGAGGAGGTTCTTGCTTGAAGTTTGAAAATTGGATTGCGGATTCTTTCTGGGTTTTCAGAGAGCTTCGCAGTGGTATGGTCAGTTTGGCATTCTGAGCAACTTCATGAATTTACTATTTTTAGTAAATTCTATTTTTGGCAGTGGACAGGTTGGGTTCAGTTCAGTTGGTCTTCTTCTTCAGTTGATTCAGCTGGCACTTCAGTTTTTGGCCTTGGGCGCATTTTTCTTGGAGAGAAGTATTTTTCATTATAATATTATATTTTAATATTATAACACCCCTTTACCTAGCAGTACAACTTCATGTTGTTTTTAAAAAGGGGACTTAAAGGGTCAAGGCGTCATGGAGATAAATTATGTTTTAAAAGTCAAATATTGAGCTAAGTGAAATGGATGCCTATACTTAAGGTGATTGACTTTTATTTCAAAAAGTGAAATATTTCAGTAAGTGAAAAATGACGCCATCTTTTGGAGGGAAATGTTGAATTTGAAATTAGGGTTTTGGGCGCCTTTCTTGAAGCTTCTAGAAGTTCTCTTCATGTCTTTATATTCAGGCCTCAGCTCTTCATTTGGGATCTTTTGTCTACTACACCGTTATGCTGCTGAATTGTCTTCAGGCACTCGCTTCGAGGAAAGCACACCTCCTAGCATTGGCTCATCTTCTTGCTTCAAAGATAGCAACTAGTTGAGAGGTTAGCTTGTAGTTGGGTTATTTGCATTGTAGTTGAGTTTCATTGCACTTGGTAGATGTTATTTAAACATTTTGTCATATTTCAGAGTTGCTGATGTTGCATGGCTGTAGGTGGTCTTCTTTCATAAATCAAAAATACAAAAAGATATTGTTCTGGGTGTTCTTCATATCATCTTGTCAGCTTGGGGCGACCCTACTTGCAAGTTTATAGATTTTTATTTGCTGTTTCTGATTTTTATTAGCAAAATTGCCCCTATAGGAGGGCCGTACCATTCTATTTTGGTCTTGGGATTTGTGAAAAAAGAACAGAGGCTGTTTGGTGAGGTTTAGGGGTCTCATTTGGGGCGCCTTCATGCTTAGGGCAATCTGCATTTGATTCCATGTCAATAGAGTGAGAATTGAGCAAGATATGAGCATTTTAATGAGTATTATGTTGCAGATTTCTCCATTTTCTGTTGCAGGTCTGATATATCAGAATTGAGAAAGTTGTCCCCTTGGCTGGGATTGAGCATCGGAAGTTACATTTAGTCCTTGGAAGACATTCTATACAGTTGCAGCAGAGAAGACTTGAAAGCTTTAGATTTAAATGATCATTCTAACATATTGTAAGTTGTTAGTAGTACTATCAGCCATTCATCTCTTATCTTTCATTTAATCTATTGTATTTCCCACTGAATAAGTGGAAGAGGCTGGCTTGCCGCCTATTTGCTTTCAGTTAAGTAGCTTAGGGATCCTCTGACCATATGCTCTGTTGTACCAAAACCAATTTTTTTGCTTCATTAAGGCATTTTGCATTTTAAAGTCTAAACCTCGCTAAAATGTTGTAAAATACCGTTTTGGGCAATGTCAAGCATGGAGTTTTTGTCAATATTTGTCAGTCAAAGTCAGTTATATTGAATTCGAGAACCTGAGCCCGAGAGACTCAAAATGAAGATTTTCCGCGATGGAGGGAGCATCTCACGGCTGACATTTCATATTACTTGAGCCGGTCATTTCAAATGATCGAAACAGAGTTTTTAAAGATCAAATCAGGGAGATTTTTCAGAGGAAAAGCCTCAAAGTGCAAGTATAGCTCAGGGGCGCCCAGTTTTTTGGAGGTCAAGATCTTGTCTGAAGTGCTCAAGCATCCAGTCAATCTCTTCAGAATC
>VDFB02168822.1:0-10318 GCA_007258455.2 Sequoia sempervirens
ATAAAATTTGAAGCACATTATCCAAGGGTTCTTGTAACTTGGTAAAAAATTTAAAATTATGAGGCTTAAAGGGAGTCATATTGGAAGCATTATTAGCATGGTGCACATTATCCTTTTTATTTTTGGGATCATTATCCTTTGAAAAAGCATTAGGATTTTACAAATTTGAAGGGTAAGAATATGTAAAATAACCATGATAATATGTACTATACTCAAGCACATTGGAGGAAGGTAAATTCAAGTTAACCTTCTTCACATGAGCACACATACCCATAAAAGAAGAAAAAATAATTATGTATATAGTATCTCATATACAGGTGTTGAATGATCCCTTAATATAAATATTTTGGCATTCATTGTCATAAAGTTGATGGTATTACTTCTATCACATAAGGATTAAAATATATTAACATAATCATGTATAAGCTAACTATGCCCTTGGTCACACTAAAAAAAAAATGAAATAGTATCCTTTAAACCCATATTAAGTATGAAATGCTTTCACTAGCTTCAAAAAAGTGAATAGATCCATGAGATAAAAAGAAATTCCAATCAATAGAATAAACCTTCAAAGTACATGGAAATAACTTAGCTAAAATGGTATCTCCATACATACTCTAAACATGTAATATTGAAGAAACTCAAATTATATTAAAATCACATTTTCCATCATACATTTAAAAATCAACTGCTACAAAACCACTAGACTAAGGATAAGTAATGATAGCAAATACAAGTGTTGTATCTTATGCCTCAACATATTCATATTAATCTTGAAAATCAAGCATAATATCAACCTTATGCTTCACTCTTTCTATCTTTTAAAAAATGATTCTAAGGTAGAAGTATGGATGGTGGTAGTAGGAACATAAGTCATAAAAGATGAAGTATAACTAGGTTGATAGGAGTGAGGATGATAAAGTATAGACATGTCCATGGTAGGATGAATGGAATGTGATATGGAATGAGGTACATAACTAGGAATGAAGAAAGGAATAGAGTGAGGAATGGAATGAAGAAAGGAATAGAGTGAGGAATGTTAACATTGTAGGTAGGAATATCAGATCAATAATGGGGGAAGAATATGCAATACTAGTGGTGAAAGTATAAATAGTAGAAAAATTAGTAAGAACATGGGTAGTCATGACACTAGTAGGGATAGTAGTAAAACTAGGAAAAATAGTATTGGGATGACTTGCAGAAGGAAAACATGCATAAAAAATAATATGAGTAGGAAAAAAATATTGATAATCATGGATGAGGGAGATATAGAGAAAATCATAACAAATTAAGGAACAAAAAAAGGAGGAATTTTTGAGGGGGAAGTGGCTTATGTATGGTGGGAAGATGAAAATTTCATAGCACTACAAGAGGTAAATTTTCACCAATGACGAATTATAAACCAAATAATTTATTAATTAGCAAACCATGAAGAGTCTCAACCAAATATGCAAGATTGTAAACATTGACTAAACTAACAAGCTCATGTATAAAATTGCATTGTTCTAAAGTCCCCTCGTGATCATTTAAGTTTTCAAATTTAGGTTAAATAGTAGTGGTAACAATAGTAGTAACCATTTTAACATTATAAAAGATACCCTTATCACCAAATTGATCCATCTGAGGATTCAAAAAGGGATTATTCTTAAGGAAAAGTGAGGATGTGGATGAGATCTTAGCAAAACAAACCATTAATATAAAAAGAATCTAAGATCTAATATAAAATAAAAAAATAGTAAGGAATTAGATCTATAAATAAATGATCAAGTGAAACCTTAGACGCCAAAATAAGGGTGGGTAGGGTGGGATGAAAATGGATCACACAATGAAAATAGAAAACATAAAGGGAGGCATATCAACGAAACACAAGGAAAGGGTAATCTAAACCCTAATGAGATCTAAAAAATAAAATGTGCAATTAAAAAATTAGATTTAAAAACATTAATAAAAGAAGGATAAACCTTAGGTCATGTAGGAGTGTTAGGTTCACCATAAAATATAATGGAAAAAATCATCCTCACATAAATATCTAGGGGAAAATGATAGAAGTTCATGATAAACCTTAATATTTTAGAGTTGGTACTCAAACTATCAATGCATAGTTGGATTTTAGAAGGGGGAATCTAGTGCTATAGATACTTGGAAGGTATTTGTCATTGTAATAAAATAGGTCCTTGTTTATACAAATGCCTCATAATCTAAAAATTAATTGTACTTAAGTTTAGTTTAGATTTATACATGTAGAAACCAACTTTGTGCTCATAAAACTTTAATATGGTATGTAAAATTAAACATAGACCCACATAAGCTAATTGGAAATAAATTGAAAATTATAATAAATGTAACTTAAATCATTGTGCCTATGTTTGAAGTGGGGTAGTGTTTAGAGACATCATTTGGAAACTTGCTAGTTGAAGATTTATTCTCCCTTCATCAAGCCCCTAAGTTGATCGATTTAATGGCTTTAGGACAATAATTCAAGGTAGCAAGAAAGCATGTATTAATTCACATAAGATGATGTATAGTCTAATAATGTTTCTATGGATGTGTCATGAACACTTTGTGATAATGCTCTTTGATGTTTCTTCTATCATTTCAAAATGAATAATGAATATCCATTATTATAATAACATAACACATAAATGTGTGCTAGATCAACTCACAATGAATAGTAGGAGGGAGTTGGTAAGGTTTAGTTTAAATTTTAGAATTAGAAAGTTTGAGGTTTAGGTTTGCTATTATGAAAATGACTTGGATCAATTCTACACTCATGAATTTTGATCCAAGTGGAAAATGTGATCCAGGGATTAAAACCAATTCTCGAGGATGAATGGTGATGGAGATAGGTTGGGACAATATCAAGAGCCAAATTTTATGCAAGAATATGCCATTTATAGAATTTTCATTTCCTAAATAAATTTAATCAAAGTGGGCTCAAAATATTATAGAAAAGGGCACGTGTATGCACTTCTTGATACTACAAATGATTATTGCAACTAAATGATATGAAAGAAAAATATATTGCATAAAGATGTGTAGAGGATAATTTTAGTTCATTCCTTATACTTTAAAAAAAATAAAATTATGTGGATGATGTAAATACATGGTTTTAATACTCAATTTGACTTCTTAAGCACATCAACTAATGTTAATCTTGAATATATTCTCTAATGTGCCAAATCTACCAATATAGAGAAAAAATGGTCTAATTAGTTAGGAATCTTCCTACCTAGAGTAGATCACCTCCACAATTCTTTCCCATAAGAAAAATCATTGTCGTAGTCTTAGTCATCCTATTTCAAATTTAGAATATCTTCCTTCTTAGGAAGAACTTCTAGGAATATCATTATCACCCTTATGTGTCAAATTTCCTTAGTTGTGAGTCCAAGACATGTCTCTAAGAGAATCATCTTATGCCATTTTAATCAATATATCATTGACATCTTGTATCTACATGTAGTTGCATTAGTCTCATATTAGTATTAGTTTACTCTATCTTAAATGCATCCATTTCACATTGTTTATTTGACATGTATTTGATCTTGTTAAATCAACCAAGGGGCTTAACTTCTATGAAGGTATTTGAAAGGATTCCCTTTTTTATAGTAGACTTCCAAAGGTGTTTTTAGCAACCAATTTCTTAGACACAAGTACAAGTATAGGCGAACATATTTTACAAATCTTGATAATTAAAATCAAAATTCACAAAACTATAGGAGAGAAAAGTGTCACATGATCAACTTGTGGGTGTGGCCTAGTACGAAGTGTGATATTTTTAAATATCTTTGTCTTAGGCTCTTAAGCACATTCATTTCTAGTTTCTAATTTATAGTTTTTTTATAGTACATCTCAACTAGTCAAAATACTCAAAATAGATGACAAGCCAAAAAATAAATAAACATATATTTCTTATGTCTCAACATTTAAATTACCTATGTATTAATTACTCATATATTTGTTATTCTAATCTTAAGTCTATTTAAGATTCTAGAGTTTAATACAATTAATATTTATCCTTAAATTCATTTATTGTAAGGTGTGTTTTATTTCCCTTCAAAAAGATAATATGAAAGAAAATATACATTTAATTTGTATAGATCGTGTATGTAAGGTAGGCTATCAGGACAAAGGGGGTGCAAGTTAGAATTGATAATAGTTTTTAGGGAAATAAAATAAACATTAATCATGTAAAATTGTCAAATACATTTCAACTATAGAAGACCAAACTCTTTAAGGAAACATTATGTTTTATTAAGTGATTATAACTGAAAACATTTGCACACTTCAAAGTGTACACATGCAAGGTTATAACCATTAACATTCTCTTGTGAGATGTTAACATATAAATTTACAATTTTGAATATTAAAAGTATTTTTTTCAAAGCATCAAATTTCATTCCTTTAGATATAAACGCCCTCTTTAATTTTCTTCATTATTCTCGATTTGTTAGTATATAATTTTCAAATACTCTTTCTACCTTTTGAATTTGGATTTAATTTGTATCAAATTTCATTTCTTTTTATATAAACCTCTCATTTTCTTCAATATTCCCCATTTTGTTGGGTATACACTTTGGCATATTCTTTCTATCTTTTAAATTTAGTTTAATTTGTGTGAGAAGTAATTTTAGGCTCTTTTTTTATTCTTTATATTTATAATAGTGAAAGGTGTATATCGTATATTTTTCTCTTTTATTTTAGACTCACTTTAATTAGGTTTATCTTTATACAACAATCAACTTGCACGCAACATGTTTTTATACAAAGAGTTGGTATATTCCTTAAACTTAACTTGAATCTCCCTCCACACATTTTCAAAAAGTGTTCTTAATCCTTCACTTATATATTCGCCCATTTGAGTCAATTCCACAATGTGAAATTGACCTTTACCTGTTAATTTCAAAAATCGAACTGGACACATATCATTCCCCTCCAACTAGTCATTATATGTTGCTTTGAAGCGTGAAACATTTCAAATTCTAATATAGGATATATTTAAGTACACTACCTAATTAATTATCATTCAGATCCAAGAACAAATCATTCTAAATTACAATTCAAAAGTTATGATCAAAACAATAGACAACTGTCTATTGACCATCAAAATCAACTAAATATTTTCATTTATGTTAATTTTCAATTTTTCAAATTTCATCACACAATTTATCACAACTCTAAATTAAACTAATCAAATTATATTACTTTCTATACACACAACTAAATAAATTTTAATTAAATAAATCGTTCTTTATAAAATTATACCTTCCATATAAAAACCAAATATTCCATTTCTTATCATCCTTGATCTTCTCCTGAAACCACTAGAATTTAAAAACGAACTAATAAAACCCGTCTTAATCCTTAGTCTTCTCCTTAAACTACTATTATTTTTCCAAAATAAACCATAAAGATCATGCAAACCATTTAAAACCTTCTAAAATAAATCATAAAGATCATGTAAACTATTTAAAACCTTTAAATTATCATTAGTATATAAATTAAATTATATTGTGGTCAAGATAATGATTGTGTATGCCCTAGGTAGGGTTTATCCTTTTGATGTGAAAAAGAAGAATGGAATCTTGTGCACAATAGTTCATGCTTCTAGAAGCCCACTTTTAAAAAAAAATTCCTTCTAGAAGCCACTTTTGAGTGGTTAAAAAGCAATCATTTATTTTATTGGCACATCCATAATTTATGTCGGTTGACAGGTAATTTCAACAAGAAATAATGCAAATTTTATTTGGTTTTGGTCAGCTAAAGTTCGTGCTATTTTTTTCTTGTGGGGTTAGAAAAACTTCATTAATGGATGTCTACGTGACAAAGCTCGTGCGTTGCTTCAAGTAGAAAGTGAAGGGAACTTAATTCAAGGAACACTCATGCACGGAACTTGTTGGAAGTCGTTGGGGTTTTATGGGAACATGAAGAATTCTTGTCAAGTAGATACTTGAGTTTGAAGAAAGAACTTTCTAAGAGATAGAAAATGCGGATTCTATATTGGGTGAGATTTTTAATGAGTTAAGAGATATATTTTTTTATTCTCATAATGAATAAGATTTTAAGATCAATAATATATTTTATAATAATAAATTTTATTAATCGTTTTGTATATATGTTTATGTTTTAAAATGGTTTTGGGTCTTAAAATACTTTGGGTTATTAGCAGTACACTAGTAATGCACTTTTGGTATTGCAATGGAGTGCCTTGAAGATTTTGTGGAGATCAATATTTTAATTTATGGTATTCTATTTGAAAGATAGAAATTGTAAAATGGGTAGTGTCAAACTTTTTTAAATAAATGAAGGTATGCAAATATATTTTATTGTTACTTCATTTTAATTAATAAAATATGATTTTGAACTACAGGGTATTTTCACAAAGTACAATAACCAGTATAATGGCAGAAAATTTGAAGGAAATATTCACTGCATAATTCATAAGCTCTACTGTTCATTGCATTCAACAGTGTAGCAGCATATGCTATACAGTTTTGACATTTTGTCTTTGAAGAACAAAAACCAGTATAATTGGTATTTTTGCAAAGGACAATAAACAGTAAAATGGCTGAAAAATGCGAGGAAATATCTACTGTATAATTCATAAGCTCTGTAAAGAACAGTGTATTAAGATTAACATGTGAAGATGATTTGATCTGTACTGTAGCTATTGTGAAAATAGCTCTAGCAACCATTGCATTTGCAGCTTCAGTAGCAGCTGCTATACATTCAGTAGTAAATAAAGTTGAGAGGAAAGCTATTAGCAGAATAGTGTAAAGAATAAGGAAAATAAAGTTTCCAAAAATGTATACAATGAAATAAACATAAAAAATTTCACATAAATAATGGCAAGTGAGTTACCTCAAGTTGAATTACCAGGAAAGGTCTGGCAACCATTGCATTTATAGCTGCTATACATTCAATAGTAAAAGAAGATGTCAGGAAAGCTGTAATTAAAACACAAGAAAAGTGATTTGGCTATGTATAGATTCTCAAGAAAAGATGTTGTGCAGTCAATGAAGTGGTATTTAGAAATAAGACATTGCAAGAAGTTATATCTAAATTGTTTCTACTTAATTATATTTCAATCACAAATTACTCACTATCGTATGATGACCAACACCAGAAGCCACATAAAACACAAATGCAGAACTCTAACAGCTTTTGGGAAAAGATACATGCAAATCTCTCCATGCCTAGATATGAGAAAGCAGGGCTCTCAATTAGACAGAGAAGACTACAGGCACACATTACAGCTTAGACTTTAACTCTATTTATAGCAGATTTAACTGCATGGAAAAGTAAAAGCTAACATCTTTTAAAACATTATCTTGAAAGTAGTAGGGACGCACCATCCTTATCCCCAACTCAATATTTTTTTTTTGGGATCTTGAGTTAAAACTAATCTGGGATCTTGAAGTTTATAAAAACAAAAACTTTCTGGTTTTTAGTTATAAAAATTGCGCTGAAAAAGGCTATGAAATTTGACTTAACCCCCACTATTTCCATCTGCTTGAAAGTTTTTAAAGCCTCTTCAATAAATCCATTTTGTGCATTAGCGTGAAAACAATTACCCAGAACATCTTTATAGATCAAATAAAACATAGAAAGAATTGCAGAGAATTCAAACCAGAGCAAATGACTTACCTCAAGATTCTGCAAAATATTCTCAATGCTCTCTTTTTGTCAACAATCCAAGATATTTTTGACCAACTGCCATCCCAAGTAAATGCATCTAAGAAGGCAGAAGGTGGATGCAACACACAGGGTACACCAACTACCATCCACAGTAAATGTGTGGCAATTGCAACTTGTGCATGCAATGGGTACGCCGAAGAGTTGTGGAAGGTCAATTACGAAAAAAATTTGGTCTATTTTTTGCATACATTTGTGTAATACATGAAGCCAATTGGTAGGCCATTTAGAATTTTTTTTTTTGTTGGAGAATTGACAGCTTCAAATCAACTATGCATCCACTTATAGGGATCCAAACATGACTAAAATAAAATCTCTCAATCAGGATGATAATCAGGTTCCATTACAATAGGATCATGTTATGTTTGCAATAGGGAGAGAGGGAGAGAAAGAAAGAGATATAGATAGAAAAGGAGGAGATAAAGGGGGATGAGGGGGGAGAGAGAGAGAGAGAGAGAGAGAATAGGGAGATATATAGAGAGATAAGAAGCATTGGGATTTTACTTAAGAATTTATTAACTACATAAATTTAATAATCCACGCGTATCAGAAAGTTAACTAAAAATTGTAGTATTATATTTTGTGTGTGAGTGAGAGAGGGGTATAGAGATATAGTGAGAGATATATATAGAGAAAGAGCTCAAAGGAATAGAGAGAGAGATAGAAGGCATAAGAGAGAAATAAGAGGTATACAGGGAAACTTAGATAGAAAAACAATAGTCAAGTTTTTAACCAAGTGTTTTGTGCCAACAATCCAAAGATGACATGTATCTATGGGGATATATCTCTCTACCCATCTCTCTTTATGTCACTCTATCTAACTCTCCCTCTTATATAAAGGGAAATGTAGATAGACAATTTACGATAGTCTAGTTTTTTACCAAGTGTTTTGTGCTAACAATCCAAAATGACATGTATCATTTTTTACCAAGTGTTTTGTGCCAACAATCCAAAATGACATGTCTCTACCCATCTCTCTTTATGTCACTCTATCTAACTCTCCCTGATATCACTCTATCTCTTATACTCTATTTTCACTCTCTCTCTTTGTGCCTCTCTCTCTCCCTCACTATTAACTTCTTTACCAACATTTACAAGTACATTTGACATGTCATTTAGTTGTACTAATTGGTAAGTTGGAAATTATAGAGAGAGCACCAATAGAGGAAGCTACTTGGAAATTACATAGGACGTCATTTTTCGTCAAGCATGTATACTAAGTTACAATGTTTTTGTTTGTTGGAGTCCCTTAGGATTGACCTTCTATATATTATTTCACTTCTCTTGTTTGCACTTGTTTATCACCTTTGGGAAACATAAATTCCACTATGTCAATGTTCCACTTATACCCATACTTGCTTTGCTTGAGTTTCATATACAACAAAATGACTTGTGTAGATATTATTTGATTATATGTTCTTGAATTTTGATATATTATGAGGTCAAGTTGTCTCAAGGCCCATACAACCTCACACCCATCTAATGATTTTTTGGTGTTTATAATCATATACTAAAATGAATTAACAATAGATTTGATTTTCTATATCTACATTCTTTACAAATTTCATTATTAAATTAAAAAGGAGTATTATTTCTATAATTATAAAATAATTTAAAAAATTTAATAAAAATATTGTTAAAAAAACTTAAGAAGATAAATATATAATATTATTAAAAAATTATAAAATATCTCAAAAAAATTAAATAAATATCTTAGAAATTAAGATTAAAGTTAAAAATATGTTTTTTTCTACTTGTAATAACTGAAATTTGAATAGAATAGAAATAATTATAAATTGAACTACTTCTACTAACCTTTATTATTATTTTAATTTGACAAATAGACATAAATAATTCTAATAATTCTAAATTTAAATCTAAATTAAAAACTAAAATAGAGAAAAAAAAATGCAAAGTCAAAATATATGTAATCTAAATGTTAATAAAAATAATATTTTCAAGATTTTAAATTTAATAATAAAGTAAGCCTATTAAATTAATAAATAACTAAATAAAAATAATACTAATTATTTTGTTTATTTAATTATATGGCTCACTATCACTACTAATAAATAAAGAAAAGTTAGCATTAATAAGTACATAATTTTATAAAATTTTAAAAATATATTTAATAAGTTAGATTATGTAAAATTAAAATAGCATATATAATAAGAAATAAATATATTTTATTTAAATAACAAATTGAGCTTCAAAATTGTGGTTATTCAATTTAAGGGGTGATGATAGTGGAGTACAAATTTAGCTCTCAATATCTCTCTTTCTCTCATTCTCTATATTTTGAGTTTCTCTCTCTATATATCCACCTCTCCATTTAAAATTGTCTTCCCCTCTATCTTTCTTTTTCTTCCTCTCTCTTGCTTTCTCTATAAATCAATTAAACTATTAGATTTTTATATATTAATTTATATAATAATAAATATAATTATACTATTATTTTGAAAATAAATTTACATTATATTAAATATAACATACATATACATATATTTATCAATTTATATATTATACAATATAATATATAATATAAATATAAGTATAATAAATAATATATAAATAATGGTTATAGGAAAATTCACCGTCATCAATTTTTATTACATGGGAAAATTCA
>VDFB02168823.1:0-16030 GCA_007258455.2 Sequoia sempervirens
CTGAACCTGTTTCTTGATTTCCTCATTTTGCATAATGGACAAATGGTATAAGCCGATATTAGGCAATGGCACATCCTGCTGCAACTGAATTTCATGTTGTATTTCCCTCTTGGGTGGCAACCCCTTTGGTTCCTGAAACAAGTCATCATAAGCAGAAACAATTTTGACCATTTCAACCTTGTGTTTTGGGTCACACCCCTTAAATGCCTCATAGTTATCTTCTTCTTTGGCTTTTACAAGCATTAACACAAAGTTCTTACTAGAGTTGACTAACCTTTTCATTTGACCAGCATTAACTAGTGTGAGATTAGTCTTGACCTTGTGTGCACATACAATGTATTCTACCCCATCTTTAAAAAGATGATACTTGTTCTCCCCCCTATAAAAGATTTCCTTTCTATCAAACAGATAAGGACTCCCTAATACAAGCCCACAAATATCTAGAGGTACAACATCTACTTCTACTTCATCAATGAAATTAGCAGTGATGGCAAAACGCAATTTGCACTATTTTGTCACCTGCAACTGTGCATCATTACATACCCATCCAAGTGGATAGGGCTTAGGATGAGGAGTAGTAGTTAGATTCAATTTCTTAACAACCTCTTTAGAAATCAAGTTGACTTGAGAGCCCGAATCAAATAGTGTATCAATCTTTGTGTGTTTAGTTACCACACGAATGTGGAACAGTTCATTCCGTTGTTTATCAACTTTAGGAGTGGATACTTTACTTGCATTACTTGTACTTGCATTAGAAATACTTGCATCAGAAGAGAGAATTATACTTTTCCCTTTACCTTCGATCCCGACAGCAACGATCTTTGTCTCATCTCCGGAATTAGATCCAAGATCTTGTTGAATGATAGCAGTAGTAGTCTTTTGTTTGCCTTTATTGCCTCCAAATATTTTTTGCCTTGCTTCCGGATGCGATTTCCAGCACCTCGATTCATCATGCCCCTCTTTCTTGCAATGCAAGCATGTGGGTTTTTCACCCTCTTTCTTCACCATAGCTGTCTTCTTTCCTTTACCTTTATCTTTTTCTTTATCTTTACCCTTAGACTTTCCATCAGACTTAGATGGATTTTTATCAAACTTATCAATGAATGATCCCTTACCTCTAGACACTAAGTGGGTAGCTTGGACACAAACTTTGTCAAGGTTATTGGGATTCAAAACCAAAATTGAATGTCTAAGGTAGGAATGAAGACCTCCTATATACTTCAACAAAGTATCCTGGGTGTACAATGGAACATCTAATGCAATAGCCCTTTTACGAAATTCATGAGTGTACTCCTGAACGGACTGACCTTTCCCTTACCTAAACATCTGCCAATTCATCATTAGCTGTTGCATGTAGCCTAAGGGATATAATTGCTTTTTAAGAGCACTTACAAATTCTATCCAGGACAAGTTGACTTTACCATGTTGGGAGATTTCTGCTCTAGTCCTACTCTCCCACCAAGTTAGAGCTATACCCCCTAACCGAAGAGTAGCAAGTTGGATCCTATCAGCATCATCTATGAGATTTTGGACTCTACAATAGACTTCAACTTGTTGAACCCAATCATCTAGTTTTTCAGCATTTAATTCACCACAGTATTTTGGTAAGTCAAATTTTACATCCAACTTAATTTTGGGCTTATGTGCACCCTTAAAAGGATTAAAAGGAATAGAATGAGTAGAAGAAGGAGAAGAGGGAGAAGATGGAGAAGAGGGAGGAGAAGGAGAAGAGGGAGGTGTCTTCGGAGGCTCAGGATCATCTCCTGATTTCTTTCCTTTGCCTGCACGAGCTTCATGTCTCTGCATCTTTTCTTGCCTCTCCTGGAATAAGACTTTGACCATGGCCTTCATGTCGAGAAAAGCCTTCTGAAATTCCTTCTCACCAAGCTCAGAACTTTTTCCATCATTTGGATTTTCCATCTGTGTTCGCGAATGAGCTCTTCATCTTCCAATCTCTGGATTAAACTCTTCAAGTTTTCCTTTGCCTTGTTGAAGTTGGGAGCGTGTAAGCATTCGAATCTGCAATACTTAGTCAAAACACAGCTCTGATACCAATTTGACCCGATTTAGGATCTAAGACGATTGCTTAAAGAATGCATAACAATTACAATTCCAATCTCCAAATTACTAAAATGAAATCAACACCATAACATAATTAAACTAATGGAATTGAGAAAAAGATAGAATTCAAAAGGAGACAAGAAAGAGAAAATGCAAACAGCTTGATAACGGAGTTCATCATAAAAACGACTACGTCTTCGGGTCCCTCTCGAAAGAGTAGACCGATCCGATTGATATCTTCAAAAATTCGGCATTACAATAGCTGGCAAGCTCTTCCCTTCAAGCACGACGGAATTCCAACATTCTCCCGACGTACAGGAACAACAAATTATCTCCCAAAATGCTCTAAGTCTCCAACACTTGAGGAATTCTCAATTGCCCCTCTAAGCCTCTAATCTCCCCTTTTTATACAAAAAAATTACTCAATTTGGTTAACAACCAAATGATTTACAAAATCCACCTTATCTCTCCACTTTTACATAAAAATCTTAATAATCTCCTTTACATAGATAAATTAACAATAATATCCCCCTTTAAAAATTCCAAGCCCCTAATTTTATTCTTTTCGGGCATTTGTTACAAAATAAATCTTGATTTATTTTGTTGGGGTGGCAAATTTAATTGTTTTAGGAAAAAAAATATTGAAAATCTCCTTAAATGTGGGGATTCCACCTTTATGGAAGGCTCCCCACAAAATGTGGGCCATCCCCATGTTAGGTGGCACCCCCACTTTAGGTGGGTCATTCCCCATAACATGGGTGGCATTCCCACATAATGTGGGTCGCCCCCCATGTGTGGGTGGCTTCCCACATAAAGTGGGCGCCCCCCTTAATGGGTGGGTTTTATCCCACTTTTTTAGGAGTTTAATTTTATACTCTTTTTTTTTCATTTATTTTATTTTGTTTTTTCTATATTTTTTTTCCAAAATATTTGCCAAATGGAGGATTGAGGAGATGACAAGTGTCAAGGGCTGATTGGCCACGGTGTCGACTGGGCATTGACGTCATCAGGATGACCCAGATTTTGACCATCTGTAACTTCGTCATACAGACTCCGTTTTTCGTGAAACGAACTTCGCCAAAATCGTGATGATGAGCACTACATAATGGTGTTGACTTTGGCTGATTTTGACAACTTTGATTTTTTCCCTTTTTCTGGCCTGTTTTCTGAGGGTTGACCATAGGTTTGACCTTACATATTTTGAGCTTCGGGACTCCGATTGACTCTGTTCAAGTTACGTTGGAGTCAAGATTTCACCCTCTTGCTAATAATACTGATTTTGAAGATAAAAGAGAAACTTCAATTTTACCTAAGATCCTTTAAGATTAGTTAATGAATCCACATGAGGTGGTTAATACATGTCAAGAACTCAAGTGATATGCTACACAATAAAAGGAGACCAAGGGAACACACCTTGCGACAACAACTTCTTTATATTCCCCTCATTTTGGCTATGTTGTTATTTAATTTTTTTAGAGGTTCTAAAATCTCTGTCAACAACCAACAAGGTTCTCACAACCTTGTCAATGCTTGACATTATTTTTTTAAATTCTTCAAAAAAGTATAAGTCTTTATGCTTTGGTGAGTTGGAAAGGTTCTAAAACCTTTTTCGGCTCCAAACAATTTTTTCACAACATTGTTGGAGGCCATAAATTTTTTTATAATTTTTTAAGTTTCACCAAGTTTAGTTTAGTTTAGAACAAGTTCCAAAACTTCTATAGGCTCCTGACAAGGTTATCCTAACCTTGTTAGAGCTTGATAGTTTTTTCAAAATCTTTTTGACAACTAAAGTATAACAACATTTTAAAGTGTCGTCAAAAATTGGTGGAGGTTCGAGAACCCGTGTCAGATCCAAAAATAGTTTCTCACAAGCTTCTTGGAGCTCAACATAATTTTGAAAATCTTTTGAAAGCTTTAGAGAAGGCATGCTCATTTTTTTGGCACAAATTGTTTATGTTTCTTGAGCCTCTTATGGTTTATAGTGGAGGGTCTGTCATCAAAATGTTTTTCTAATAAGAAAACAAGTAAATAAAAAGAATGGTCAAGTGGTTGTTAGAGGTTTGACATGGTTTTGTAGCCATGGGTGAGTGTTGATGAGGTTTTGACAACCCATCTTTACACCAGGTAGTGTAAAGGGGTTGTTGGCACCAAGAAGGGTGGTGTTGTGCATTTACTTGCCACCTACTCACATTAATGGTGCTAGTTTAGGATTAGCTACCTATGATGAATTTTGTGGCTTGTCCACCTACTATCAATTATTATAGATGCCATTGTTTAATCTAGGATGCCAATTTTAGGAAAGATTGCTTCTTGATCATAGATCAAATCTTAGAACTACAATGCAATAATTACTTGGTTTAACTCCTATTGCTATTATTATAAATATTATGATAATTCTTTAAAGATGTTGGTTTGGTTGTGGTTCTTCAAATGCTCAAAAGTTTCAAGGCATCCATTGTTGCTAGTCCAATCCATTTAGATTGAGTATAAACCTATGAAATTGAAAGATAAAATCATTGCACATGGATTTGTTACAGAATGTCTCCAAAGCACTAGGAACATGTTTAGGAACCTGTCTCTTAGTTGCAGTAAGAAATTTTCTCGTGTCACATTTTTTGGTACAAATGTAGTGTGGTTTAAATGATTGTTATAAAATTCTAAAATTGTTGCAAGTAGTGTAATTATCTCTCTCATTTTATGCATGCATATACTTGTAGTTATGTTATGGATTACTAAGTATGCTCTACCATAAAATTCATAGTCTATGGCGTATGCAAATACATAGCTCAATCTTCTTTCAATTTTATTTTATTTTTTTCTTAGTATGTTGTCTCTATTTCCAAAGGAATATGCATTAGTCTAGAACCAAGAACCCCTCTCACACCATCAATCAAAACATAAATCAGTATTGTAGGAATAGGAGTAGCTTTGTGCATTCATGCCTTGATAATATAACTAGGGATTTATCTTAAAGAGAGTTGTTAAATGAATCTATCTCATGTGGGTTACACTTGAATATTTGCATCACCTATATTGGGGTTTTGAGACAATTGGTTATACCTGGTTCAGTGATAAGTTGTGAAGCCAAGTCAACAAGTTGGGTTTGGCTATCAATATTAATGATTATCCAATTTATATGATTTCAATAACTATTAAGGTATACCCTTGGGAGCACCCTCTCGAGTCTAAGTTGAGTTAAAAAAACAATATTTAAAACCCACTCTCATAGAGTTAGCTTTAACCCTCCATGATCTGTTGATGAGGTGATTTCACTTACATGATGACAACCTTGGCCTTGTGAACGAGATTTTGTTCTAGGAAACGAAGCAATGGTTTTGGAACCCAACGAGGTACACCATGATGTTCCTCTTTTCTCTGCATCACACTTTCATGATTACATTTCTACATTGGGTGAAATGTAACTAATGTTGCCTTTTACTATTTACATTTGGGGACACCATGCTTCTCTCTTGTCTATAGTGTGCATACTATTGCTATATCTTGAAGACTTGCTCTATTATTTTGACATTAGACATGGTTGTGGGCTCCTATTTCTTATCGTATATTTGGGCTTCTATTTTAGCATTATGGCTTATCTTAGGACCCTTTACATAATGGCAACACTCATCAAATATTGTTGCATCATGATGGATTTTAATCAACTAAAAGAAAGTGAAAAGATTAAGAAAATTGTTGAAGGAAGTGTACGAAAAATACCAACACATATTTTAATGCTTCATGCATGTGATACTTTGCAAATTCAATAGTGCATGCTTAAATGTTCTATTTTTTGCTTTTTTTATTCACATTGGATTCTTTCTTGATGCATGGTTTGACATCATTGCCTTCATTTCCTTGTAAGAAACGATAATTAAGAAAATTAACTGCACATACTATTTAACTTCATTTTAATCACCAATTCCAAATTTTGTGAAAGTACAACGAAATTTGATTGTCTCCAAATGTGTCCTTGGGTTTATTGATATTTTTCACGGGTTTGCATATCCTAAATCTATCATATATCTCGCTAAAGTTTAATTTGAAATGACTTATGGAATAGTTATAGACTTGTAAACATTAATTAAAAATCTTTTAATCATTATAAGCTTGCCTGGTAAACATGACAATTATCTTCGTTCGGCTTTTTGAGATAATATATTGAACTTTTCTTAAGAAAATATATTCACAAAATTACAGGCGACAAGTAATTTTCATTAAGCGAAAAATTCCACCGAAACTACGGAAACATCACTTAAATTAATACAAACTTTAAATATAGCAATTACTATTATTGTTCAACATCCACTTAACGTATTATACACAGTGAGGGACATTTTTGCGTGACCTTCACGAAGCAATTACTTGTGTCGTCAAGTCTAAGGTGGAAAATAAGCCCCACATTTTCAGACGAGGAAAATTATTTCAATCACGACTTTTTCCAAAAATTACTCCCGTGATTTCTCTTTTCTCTTGAAAAGAGAAAATGCGACGTAAGAGACTTAACTTTAGTCAAGTCAATGGTTTTGAATTAATGTGCATCAGCTCTAATGGTAAAATCTTTTAATTTATGTTATTTTTTTTTTTTAGAATGTTGTAATAGTTGGAATATTGTACTATTTTTTATTAATGGAAAGTTAATTAAGATATATTTATCAAAAATAATTGGAATGATTTTTTCACAATCTATAATGTAGAATGTAAGTTTTTGGTTTAAATTATGTATGCTTTTCAATGGACATTTCAAATCATATTCAATGATCCATCATGGAGAAGAAGAACACATAGAATTAGAATACAAAGATAAAATGTTTTGTTTGAATTGTAAATTAATAAATAATATAGTTTTCTATAAGATTGGATTTATTTTTCTATTTTTTAGTTCTATTTATTTATTTATAGTTTTGATTTTATTTTACTTATCTTCAAAAATAATTCCATATTTTACTTATTTATTATTAGACTTAATATTTTTCCTATGTCTAGAAATCCATTCTCTATATCAACATTAGCAGGTTAGTGTCTAGGGTCAATGTGTAAATGCAAGTGGTAATAGGATAGAAAATGGTAAAAAATATAAAAAAAGTTCTTAAAGAGTTTATTATTTGGGGTAAAGATTTCAAGCACTTCTAAATAGATTATTTACATGGTACAAAAATATGAAATGTAGGATTTTGTCTCTAATTTTCAAATATGTAATTTATTCTAATATACAACTAATAAAATCTTGTTAATTAAAAGATGTATATATATTTTTAAATATGCTAGAGGCCAAAATATACATGTGTACAACACACATAAAAAGTACTAAATAAAAGTATTTTTAAAAATCCTTTTTTGGATAAATGTATATAATGTTGTAGTTTGGTTTGAATTTTTTGTAATATTTTATGAAATATTTTTTATTAATTATTAAGTTAGATTAAAATGTATAATGTAAAAGGCTTCATGTATGACACACACAATTCTACCTAAAATGATTGTAACATGATTATTTTAATTTCTTGTAGAATATTGTCTAGATTGGTCGTACATTATTTTTAAAATAAAAATAAAAAACTAAAAGTTATTAAAATAATAGCAAACATATGTTGTCATTTCAAGTTTATGAGACTTTATAACAAATTAAGACAAAGCATGAGGAAAGGGGGATGGTATTTGTGTGTTGTTGTGTGGGCTTGCTTGAGCAAGGCTGTTGAGGTCGAGCTTGCATGACAGTATTCTCTCTTGCATGCTCAATTTTCTTTGTGGATTGGGTGGTTGGAGGCATGTGTGCATGGTAGGGTGAATTTTAGTGCTTCTTGGGGGGGTTTTTGGTGTAGGTTGCTCTCTTTATTGTTGGTGGTTGTGCTTTTCCTACTGTCCTGGGTGTGTTGTGTGTGGGTGAATTGTGTGTGCCTTGAAGGCTACGCTGGGTTGGGAGCTTGGAGGCTATGTTTTGTGTCTTTCTCTGCCTAGGTTTTCTTCATTTTGTGTGATGTGTGGGGTCTCTGTTTTGTGTGGCACTGCTGCTGGCTTGTTGAGGTGCTGTGTGTGGGTCATTCCCTCTCTTGCACGGGTTCTCTTATCTGCATACCCGCCTTGGGCCTTGTAGCGGCTGGGTTTGGTGTGGGGTGAGGTTTCTTGGGGGCTTTGTGTGGGTTAGGCTGTTTTTGCTCCGGTGCTTGCCTTTCCTTTGTCGGTGGCTCTCTTTTTGGACGGAGGTAAAAGTATTCCTGGAAGCGACATGCTTTCAGATGATGCTCGATCATGAAGTTTGTTTCTTCCTGGAGGAGGCGGGGAAGTCTGCTGATGTGGGCTTCGCCAGTCTGGTGAGAGCTTGATGTGAGGACCAATGGACTTGACTCAAAAAGCAAATGGGTGTCCGGCTAAATTCTGCTGATCGGTTAGTGCTCTCGTGATACAAATCCAGAATTTGTGGTGGTAGAGGATGGAGTACTTTTGTAACCATGTATTGATCTCGTGCTTATGTAGGGATGGCTTCATTTTTGAATTTGTGGATTCGCGAAATTTAAACCCTAAAGGTGATTTTGATATCTTCAGTTGTAAATACTCTAATTCCATGGTCAATTCCTCTTTGTGTTAAGCACAGGAAATTGAGCCTTCGAGGGTGGAATCGTATTTTACAATCAGGTGGTTTATTCAATAAACCATGGCACATGGGGTTCAACTTTGTTGAAGAGATTCCTTCCCCGTGATTTTGGCATGGTTATGTCTCCCCGGGTTGCCTCTTTGAGTGGCCGGAGAAGCCGCTATCTTCTTGCAAATGGATTGCCTCTCTTGCTTGCCCATTTGGCCCTCCCAATAAACTCCTCAATAGGAAAGATTCTCGTGGCTCATATTTGTGTTGAAATTGACTTGAATAACCCATTGCCAAATTTCGTGGCCATGAGCATTGGAGAAACTTCTTGGATCCAACAATTAGATTATGAGGCATTACCTTTTTGTTGTCGACTATGCCATGAGTATGGCCACCTGTAGTGAATGTGTCCCAAAGCCTCTAATCTTGTTGGTTCGACTTATGCTCCTCATCAAGTTGACTCGATGATGGACAAGGGTAAGTCCCCTATGTAGGGGGGAGTGGCAGATAAGGATGGTTTTGTGCCAGTTAGACCCCGTAATAAGAATAGAGGCCAGAGGAGGACAATTAAAGATCGACATGAAGAGGAATCCCTCAACAGGTTTGAAGCTTTAGAGGGTTTGGTTTAGGAAGAAGGGGTTCCCTTTGATATGCAAATTGCAGATAGTTCTATTATGGAGAAATGCTTAGAGGATAAATCGAATGTTACTTCCAATGTGATCCTAGTAGGGGGTCAAGGGAGCCAGATGGATGCTAAACTTCCTACATCAGTTTCTGGGGGTGGGGGAATTGGTGCAACACTAGACATAAACTTGGTATTAGATCCTCCTGCTCCTGGAACCTTCATTGAAAAGGCTACCAAGGAGTTTGGTAAAGGCAAGACCTTTTCTCCAGCTTTGGGTCTTCACCAAAAACCCCTAAAAAAGGGGGCTCCAAAGAAGACTGTTAAAGTTGGAAGGAAGAAGGATCAGGAAAAGGTTAAGTTGATTAGGGAGATGTTGGTTGAGTCTGGCTTGGTGAGAAATATTAATACTCACTTCTCCCAACCACAAAGATGATTGTGCTATCTATGAATGTAAGGGGTATGAATAGCATCCCTAGACAAAAGGCTATTTGGGAGTTGATTCGGGTTCACTCTCCTGATTTGGTTTTCCTCTAGGAGAATAAGTTGTTTGTTGATGGTATGTTGAATTTGGTTCGTAAAATTTGAAGTAGATGTCTTTGTCAATGTGTTGGAGCACTGGGTAGCTCAGGGGGTATTGCCTGCTTATGGGATATGTGTAAGGTCATTCCCCTTTGGTGGATTTCTGATAGGTGCTCTATTTCTCTTGTTGCTTCCAATTTGGAGTCAGGTGAGAAGATTCTTATTACTAATGTCTATGCTCCTACATATATTCCTGGAAAAATGCACTTGTGGTCTAAAATTAGGTTTTTGTGTTCCTTGGAGCCTTTTCTCCCTTGGATTATTGTAGGTCATTTTAATGCAATCTTGTCTCTGGATGAGAAAAGGGGTGGGACTTTTCATTTGGATGCCTCCTCTAACCTCATGAGGGACAATGCGGCTTCTATGAACTTGGTGGATATCAAACCCTTGAATGGGGTGTTTTCTTGGAATAATAGGAGGATTGGGGATGATGCCATTTCTGAAAGGTTAGATAGGTTCTTGGTGTCCAGCTTCTAGGTTGGTGACAAATGGATGACTAGTTCAAAGATTTTGGACTAGCGTGGCTCAGATAATTGGCCAATCAAACTTTTTGCCTATTTGGTGAGGTCTTCTACAAGATAGTCTTTTAAATTCCAACTCATGTGGCTTCAGGAGGCATCTCTCTAGGAATTAGTCCCTGGGTGGTGGAGGGATGGAAAGCCAACATTTAGTACTCCTATGTATTCCTTTGCAAAGATGCTTTAGTATGTCAATTACAGGTTGAAACGTTGGAACATACACAATTTTGGCAATGTGTTCTAGGCTAAAATGGCTGCTTAGGAGCACTTGGATTCTATCATTTAGCAAATTCGAGACTAGGGGCTTATAAAGGAGTTGAGTTTGCTTAAGTTTGTGGCTATAAAGGACGTGGAGGAATGGGAGCTACAGGAGGAAATTTTTTGGAAGCAAAAGTCTCACATTAATTGATTGCAGGAGGGGGACAAGAATATTTCCTTCTTCCACAATTTAGTTAAAGACAAAAGGCAAGGAAACATTATATCTTCTCTAAAATCCTCAACTGGGGACCCTCTCCTTTCTTTGATTGAAATTTCTAAGAAGGTTGTTCGATACTTCTCTGGCCTATTATGTGATGATTCAATTCCTGCCATTGAGGAGGAAGATGCTATCCTATATTGTATTCCACCCTTGGTGATTGAGGAAATGAATGGTTCTCTCCTCAATGCAATCACTCTGTTGGAATTCAAAAATGTTGTGTTTCAAATGAGGAAAGGTAAGTCTCCTAGTCTTGATGGGTTCTTGGTGGAGTTCTTTTAGGAGTTCTGGGAGGTTATCAAGCTTGATCTTCTCAAGGTTGTCCAGGAATCTCATAAGAATAGGCAAATGCTCAAAGCTTTTAATGCCACCTTCTTGGCTCTCATCCCTAAGCATGAGGGTGTTGATTCTTTGGATATCTTTAGGTGTATTTCCTTTTGCAATGTTGTGTACAAAATCATCACCAAGTTTATTGCTGAGCATCTGAAGCCATGGCTAGACAAGTTGATTTCTGAGGAACAGGGTGGGTTTGTGGCTAGCAGGCAAATTCTGGATGGTGTGGTCTTGCTGCAGAGACTGTGCACTTTATAGCCTCATCCAAGGAAAAGGCTATGTTCATTAAGCTTGATATGGCCAAGGCATATGATCGTGTCAAATGAGATAATTTTCTTACGAAGATTTTGAGAGCTTTCAACTTTGGAAATGATTGGATTGATTGGGTTTTGAGCTGTGTCATGACTTCATCCTTCTCTGTGCTCATCAATGGTGAGCCTTTTGAAATTTTTGGAGCTTTGAGGGGTCTTTGGCAGGGGGATCCTCTATCTCTATACCTATTCATTTTGATGGCGGAAGGACTTGGGAGATTCTTGAAATCTCAAGTGGGGCTTGGTTTGATACAGGGCTGGCGGTGGGATAATAATCTCCCCCTAGTCCCATCTTTAGTTTGTGGATGACACAATGCTTATGGGCATGGCTAGAGTAGAGGAAGCAGTCAATATAAGGAGGGCTCAAGATTGTTACCTGGAAGCTTCAGGCCAAAGCATTAATGAAGGAAAATCTTCCATTTATTTCTTTAATACTCCTAACTTCATTCAATAGAGGATTGCAAGTATTCTCAAGTTTTAGGTTGGCTCGCTCCCATTTACCTACCTTGGTGTTCCTCTAGCTGTCCACTCCTTACCTCGAGTGCTTTGGAAGGATTTTATTGAGAAGTTTTAAAAATAGGTCAGTCATTCGACGTTCAAATGGCTCTCTACTATAGGGAGAGTGACTCTTTTGAAGTCGGTGGTGCAAGCTCTCCCTATGTATAGGTGCTTCGTTCTATCTGCTCCTGCTAGTTTTGTAAAGGACTTTGAGGCCCTTTATCGGCAGTTTCTTTGGTTTAAAAATATTCTTTCATAGAAGTGGATTCTGATCAAGTGGGATGTGGTTTATTTTTTGAAGCAAGAGGGTGGTCTTAGGCTTCGTCAGGCTGATTTGATTGGAAAATCTTTGGCCGCTAAGATTTATTGGAGGTGGTGCTCCTAGCATCAACAAACTTGGGCTAAGATCCTAACCTCAAAATACCTTAGGGCTGTGGACGGAGTGGATGTTCCCAAATACACTCTTATAGGGAGAGGATCTATGGTTTGGAGCACACTTAAGAGGGGAGCCAAGTTGATTAAGCAGGGCTTGTTTTGGATTTGTAACAAGGGTTCAAAGGCTCTCTTTTGGTTTGACTCTTGGGATGGACATCCCCCTATTATGTCTACTCATCCTCATTTGCAGGACCTAAGTAGGCACTTTTTGGATGTTGGATGGTCTCATGTGGCTGATTTCAAGTCTCCTCAAGTGTTGGATCAGGCTTTGGTGTGCAAATGGAAGGACCCAGATGAGAGGCCACTTGGAGGTTCAGAGGAGGATCATAAGGAGCTTGCATGCATCTTGGCTAGTAGGGTTTGCAACTCTCTCTTGGAGAGGGATGTTCTAGCATGGGGTGGAGATCAAAAAGGAAAAATCACTATGGCCTTTGGGTACAGGGTTCTTGATGAATAGTTGTTTGGACACACAAGGGTTACTTGGTGGAAGCATATCTGGAACAAGTTCTCTTGGCCTAAGTGTAATTTTTTCTCCTGGTTGGTGACTCGTAACAGATGCCTGACCTGGGAGAATATTTGGAAGTGGGGCTTTTAGGGCCCCTCAGTGTGTGTTTTATGTGCTAACAATGAGGAGAGTCCTTCCCACCTCTTCTTCCAATGCCCTTTTGTTAGGGAACTTTGGCACTTCTAGCGGGGTCTCTAGAGTTAGCCATGTTGGCATGCTTCCTCTCTTGAGGATTTCTGTAGTAGGCTGGGGAGTTCTACAACTAAGACTTCATTTCTCCATACTGCTTGGTTAATTGGTCCTAGCTTCATCATCTGGTAGATTTGGTTGGAGCATAATCGTAGGATTTTCTTGGATAAGAAACTTTAGGTGATGCAGGTTTGGACGAGGATTCTGGGAGCTCTGCAGGAGACTCTAGCAGCTAGGTGTGACCTCTCCACCCCTGTGGACCCTAGGGATATCAAGACTATTTAGAGTTTTGGGCTCTCTTGTTGCGCCAAGGAAGGGAGGAGGCCTGGACTTGGTCGAAGTGTTAGAGAGAAGGTCCAAAGAGATGACCATTGGATGCCTCCACCTATGGGGTTGTTGAAGATAAATACAAATGGGTCCTCTAAAGGTAATCCTAGCCATGCTGTGATTAGGGGCATTTGCAGGGATTGTTCTGGAGTTGTTGTGTTCTTTTCTGAGTAATGCGGCTTACATTCTAATAACTTCATGGAGGCCTTGGCTATTCTCTCAGCTTTGAAGAGGGCTTGTGCTCTTGGTTGGAGAAGGATAATTTGTGAGTCTGATTCTCAGATTGTAATTGACTTACTAGAGAAGCGACATCTAGAGGATTCTAACTGGCAGTTGGCAGGGGTGGTTAGATAGATCATTTCCCTGGGGGAGCCTTTGGACTCTATCACCTTCCGCTATATTCCTAGGGAGTGGAATAAGGTGGTAGATGGTTTGGTTAAATGGGCTTCAGAGCATAGGGGAACCTGGAAAGTGGACGATTGGAATGTTCTTTTAGATGGTCTTTCTAGGGATCTTGAGGACTTGGTTGTAGAGGATATGAGATGTGTTCTAGGTGTTGCTTGATGTTTCTACTTTTGGCCCCTTTTGGGTGGTTGGGTTCTTTTGGCTTTGTACTGCTTTCTTGATTTAATAAAGTTTTTACCCTCTTTTTATAAAAAAAAGGTTTATGAGACTTTATGTTTAAAAATTAATTAATTAATTAAATAAATCCATGGCTTAGAATGCAAGTTTATGGTTTAAGTTATGCATGATTTTCAATAGAAATTTTAAACTGTATTAAATAATCTATCATGAGAAAGAAGACCATGTAGAATTAGAATACAAAGGTAAAATATTTTATTTTAATTATATATTAATAAATAATATAGTTTTCTATGAGATTAAGTTTATTTTTCTATCTTTTACTTTTATTATTTTACATTTGTTTTGATTTTAGTTTACTCATCTTCAAAAATAATCTCATAATTTACTTATTTATTACTATACTTAATATTACTCCTATGTCTAGAAATCCATTCTCTATATTGACATTAGCATGTTAGTGTCTAGGGTCAATGTGTAAATACAAAAGGTAATATATTTTTTTTCTTAAAAATCACAATAGTTTGTTATTTGGTGTAGAGATTTCAAGCACTTTTAAATAGATTATTTACATTTCATAAAAATGTGAAATGTAATATTTTTTCAAGCACTTCTAAATAGATTATTTATATGATATAAAATTTTGAATGTAGGATTTTGTCTCTAATATTTGAATATGTAATTTATTCTAATATACAACTAATAAAATCTTGTTAAGTAAATGATGTATAAATTAATATTTTCAAAAATATGGTAGAGACCAAAATATGCATGTGTACAACATATATAAAAAGAACTAAATAATTTTAATTGTTTTTAAAAACTGTGGAGAAATGTATATGATGTAGTTTGGTTTGATTTTTTTTTTGTAATATTTTATCAAATATTTTTAATTAATTATTTTACATTAGATTAAGGTATAATCTAAAGAGCCTTCATGTATGACCCACACAATTTCACCTAAAATAATCGTAACTTGATTATTTTAATTTCTTATAGAATATTGGTTAGATTGGTCACATATGATTTTAAAAATAAAAATAAAAAAACCAAAAGTTATTTTAAAACAATAGGAATATATGTTATTTCAAGTTTATGAGACCTTAAGTTTAAAAATTAATAAATAAATTAAAAATTGTGTTTAAATAATATTTGAAAATTAAAAATTGTCATCTCTATTAGATTTTTAATTTTAACAAAATATACTAAAAATAAAGTCATTAACCATATCGTTGAAGTTAATTTTACTATTAAATTGTACCATCAGATTATACTTGTAGGTCCAAGACTTAGGGTAATATGTTTGCACTCTCCTTATGGCTTGCCTTAAATTTGTTGAGAATATGTATAAACTACTACAATGAAAGTATAAACAAATAGTAAAGAAATATAATTGAATAATTGATTTTCCATGTGATTAACAATTAAATTAATATGGAGAATTATATAGAAACATATATTAGAAAATTAAAATCAGTAAACACTCATAACACTAGATATATGTAGTGAAATTATTATCAAAGAAAACATCACCACTGGAAAGAGAAAACAACGTTATATTGATCATAAATAATATATTACATAAATATAATTCACCCAATTGTGTAGTCTAATATTAAATTATAATGACATAATAGTACTCAACATGTAAATAGCCCATACAACCTCTATCTAATTCATCAAATTTATAAAAAGTGAGAAGAGGAAAAGACAAGTAGTTTCCCAAATCCATATGTACCAAAACCATGGTTTATGGTTAAAATACCATACCCCATGTGTAATTATGATAACAATGAAGATATAAATCAATTATGATATAATATTCAACCCATGATACAAGATGGGCTTGCATTCCCAAGTATAGAGCTCCATAACAGAGTGCCCAACTAATGTGGACCTCACCCTTTATAATAAGATATTCTACTCCCACAAAGGTAACTCCCACGTTCTTCATAAGAAATATGGTTAATTACAATTATGCTGAAAGCTGTATAACTTCTACTATTGACCATTTT
>VDFB02168826.1:0-47622 GCA_007258455.2 Sequoia sempervirens
CAAAATCAATGGAACAAAATCTGCAAATCTTGGACGAGAGTTTGCATCTTTGTCACCACTCAGTGACATTACAGATGAAATAGCACCAGCCAGTGACATTACGGAGAGCACTGTGGTGATTAGAAACACATTTCTGAACCCTAGTTCAGTTCCTGGCTTAAATCCAAAGATGAAGGGATAATTGATTCGGAAGCGTTGCCAAAAGTACAAATCTACTGCATACAAGAACATATGTAGGAAAACAAAGCCCAACATGCTGTGAAAAAAAAAAAATTACATATTGATCAGAGAAACAAAATAATTAAATCCCACTATGTTGTGCCAAAAAATTGATATAGGATAGTAGTAGAGAAAATTTAAATAAATAAAGCTTTTTAAAACTGACTTCTCAGAAAAAATCTGAATTATGTAAGACACACCCTTAATTTTTTTAATTTTTTGTTTGAAAGTTTTAACAAATTGTTTCCCCACTCGAGATATGAACAAGACATATATTATCAGATTTGGTTAAGCATAACATTAAAGCGTATAATATCAAAACTCTAACTGCTGTAACTTAAAATTTGAGGAATTTAATTTGATTACAACACTGCTGCTACAGTTTTGGGGCCTCAATTCGCACTAGAACTTCTCAACAAAATCATATTTGTAACAACATATCAATTAAATGAAATACCTTCTATGATTTTGACATTTGGAGACATTACAATCTTGCTGTTGGAGACATTACAATCTTGCTGTTGCAGACATCTGTGTATCAGCAGTTAGCACAGGCTTCCAAAAACTCTATCAGCACTCATGCCAAGGGGCATAGCAGCCTTGAATACTCTATATAAACTCTTCCCAAGTATGAAAGCGTTCTTAGATATGCCCAGATATTCAGTCCTGCTCTTATAACAGAGGTCACAACTATTATTTAAGCTTCTCAGACCCAAACAACCTGCTGTTATGACCTCCAGGCATGTGGACAGTCACAGGGGCGATTAGGAAATAATTCATATAACTTTTCTGAGCATTCCTTTTTGACTTCTAACCCTTGGAAACTTATAGAAACCCTAGTTTCCCCGTTTTCTGAATCTGACTGTTTTTCTGAGTGTTTTGTGTATTTTTGGTTTTTTTGATGTTTTGAGTTTTTTGCATGAATATTGAAAGTGGCGATTTTGCAATAAAATAATATAAAACCTAAATAAATGATTACAACTCCAGAAATAACAGAACCTATTTCGAATACTAATGCCAGACTATTATTTAATCTTCTGAAATGATTACAAATAAGATCCAATTACATGCAATCAAAAAGGCAATATTTTATTTGATGAAAACCTGATTTGCTGCAATAAGAAATTGGCCTTGATCTGGTACGGCTGCAATCAAAGCACCTTTCTCCCTCCGTCTGGTGATCCACAATGATGCCAGGAACATAGGCGCCCAAGCTGGCAGTGGCAGACTGGTCCAAAAGTAGGCGATTTGCTTCAAGGAGAAAATACGCCCCTTTTAATGATGGTACGGCCTGGTACAGGTGGTACGGCTGTGTACAGCAGCAATAAATAAAAATGTACGGCCCTATGAAGAATCTCCAGCTATCTCTGAAATGTGCGCCTTGGTGGAAGAAACTTTTCTGAATAAATTCCAACTCAAACCCTGAAGGTAAATAATCTCTTAATGCTCTGCAATTTCTTCTGAATGAAGAAATCCCTCTGCCTGGCAATAAATTTGATGATATTTCACACCCTCTGAATCGCTTTCACTGGAGATGGCTCGTTCCCCAATGCTCTGAGACTGAAACCCTTGGCTTCCGTGCTCTGGTCACACTTGATCAATTTTTCAATTCACAAAATAACATAATGGGCTCGAATTTCCAAGCAAAACCTTATACTTCTTGAAAAGTGCGATTTCCTTAATAATAGGGAATCATTAAAATAATTCGAACTTTTGATTTTAATCTTTCAATAGTCTCCGGGACAATTTTTAATTATAAAATATAATCACAACTGGCCCCTTCCCATGTTGGGCGACCCCTCAGCCAAAATCACTTAAGTTATAATATTTGAAATATTATAACTTTATATTATAAACTTCCATCATTAATATTTAATTAAATCAATTAAATATTAATATCTCTCTCGATATTCACCTGAAGCACGAGCTGTCTGAAGCTGACGAATAAAGAAGTGATTCTGAATGTAATCAATCCATACTGCTAAAAATAGCAGGGGTCCCTCGCTGAGTGCGAGATACTGCTAAAAATAGCAACTCAGGCTAGAAGTGTCCGAATGAGCCCGAACGAAAGCCAACTGATCGAATACTGACAACTGAAGCTGAGCCAAGCTCCATCAAGACCCTCTATCCAATCAATCAGCCTACGAGGGTCGCATAATAGGCTAATCCTGTGCTCTGAGAGATGTCAATTAGAAGGGGACATGACAGTCCGCCCCTCCTGAAATTGCTTGTCCTCAAGCAATCTCAACTCCGGATGCTGCAGAATATCCTCGCTCTCCCATGTAGCATCCTCAACAGGAAAATCTCTCCATTTCACTAAATATTCCCTAATAGTCCTCCTACGCAACTGTCTCTCTCTGTACTCCAGGATAGACTCAGGTACTAAAATCAACTTTCCCTCATCATCTAAGGGAGGTAGAACTGCAGAAGGTACCACACGGTGACCCAACGCCTTCTTGAGACGTGACACGTGAAAAACATTGTGTACCTTGCTCTCTGCCGGAAGTTCAAGCTCATAAGCCACCTCTCCAACACGCCTTAGGATCCTAAAAGGACCGTAATACTGTGGCTTAAGCTTCTCTGACCCACTCTTCCTAAGAGTGGACTGACGGTAGGGCTGCAGCATAAGATAAACCATGTCACCTGTTGTGACCTTTTCACACATCGCCCCATCTAAAATGGGGACCCCTAAATTTTTGCTCCGTTCTGGTCTTTTGGCTTTGGTTTTTGTCTTTCTCTCTCGTTCTGCTTCTGTTCCGCTATCTGCTTTTCTGGGGACGCTCCCGTCGGCAAGCTTGAACGTAAGATTCGACCAAGTCTGAAATTAGGGTTTCACATCTTTTAGGTCACGTTGAGATCCAATTGAGTTGATTATTTATCTTTTGAGCCTAGTAATGTTAATACCATGTTTTCAGCAAGTAACCCCTAAATTTTCACTAAATTCTGCCATCTTTCTATTTTTAGTAAGTGTCAGTTAAGGGTTGATTTTCTTGAGATTTTCACATTTGGACAACTTCATTGCATTCCGGGCACTTCAAGTTCACTTTTGACAAATTTTGAGCAAAAACAGACAACCTGCTATTTTTAGCAGTACAGCTTCCAGAGCAGATTTCAAGGTCTTAATGTTATATTTTTTGATGCATGTCCGAAGATTCCTTCTGGGTTTTTCGAGACCTTCGCAACGATATGACATGCAAAGCAGGATGACAACTTTCAGCATTCGGCCTTCGGAGGCCAAAATTAGGGTTTGCATGCAAACATTTTCAGCGCATGTCGGCATTTTCTTTAAGGTTTCAGAGCCGCCAGCGGTCTTAACATGCAAATGGGTGACCACTTTGGAGCTTATTTTAGCTTCCGGTCGCCATGTTGGAAATTTTTGGGGTTTTGGGTTTTCAAAGATTTTTGAGGCGATTATGACATCTGAAGATCATCCGTTGGCCGGTCGGTCACTTTTCGGCCGTTTCTATTTTTAGCGGCGGGTATCGCTTGGTGACCGACACCTCAAAATGCAAGCTGACGCCATGCAACAAAGCGAGGTCAAAGCAGACTCATCACGAACAACATACACAAAATTAGGGTTTAGAGCCGAGCTAAAATGAGTCGAGAGGTCAAAAGCGTTCAAAGCGAGGTATCCATCGCAGTTGACATCCTTGAAGAGCTGGCAAAATTTGAAGGCAATGGGAGAACCTTTGCTATTTTTAGTAAGGGCATTTTGAACCGGGGAGCTATAAATAGAAAGTTGATCTACGGCGTCGACGCCTACGAACAAGTTCACCAACGGCGGGCACACTTTGTCCAGATTTCAAAGCAAAGCGAACGAAAGGAAGCAGTGAAAGCAGACACCATAAAATAAATGAAAGGTAACCGATCATGGTTATAATTAAGTCCCGGCCTGGACCTCGAAGCCGAGTCTGGGTTGAACATGTGATGTTGAGTCTTTGTATGTGAATTGAAATACGAGGATTCTGAAGGAATAAATCAGGAACGAGTTGCTATTTTTAGCAAGTCAGTTAGGGTTTCCTAAAATCAAGGGCGGAACCAGACATTCACGCAGAAGCAACATCCAGTCGCAATCACCATGTTTCGGGCATTCAACACGCAAAATTTGAAGACTTTCTGAACAGTTTCTATTTTTAGCAGGTTGCTAAAAGTAGTGAGTACAAATAGGCATCGGGCATCGACAACACCAAGTCAATCAAAATTCAGAGCAAAGTGAAAATCGGGCTTTTCAAGGTCAGAATTCAGTCAACGGCGCAAAAATTTAAGGAACTTTCTAAAAATAGAAAGTCAGGGCGAGTTAGGGTTGACCAAGGAAAATCAACTTAAATCTGGCAGAGGGCGTAAAATTTGCTAAAATGGATAAAATTTCGAGTCCGGTAGTGAAACTCGCTTTCAAGGCAGAACAGAGACTGAAAAAAATGACTAAGTTTGGAAAACTTGACGTTGCAAGGTCAAAGTGCGCCCAAAGCCAAAACTGAAAGTTGACCATGCCAAATGCGCCTAGGCACAAACTGGAAGTTGATGGTCCCAAATGCGCCCTAGGTGAAAGTTGAGAAACTCAAATGCGCCCCTAACTTGATGCTTGACCCCTTAAATGCGCCCAAGGTAATGTGGAGCAGTTGAAAAATTTTCTAAGTGTTTTAAATTGGAAATACCATGTGCTAAATGCGCCTGGGTCAATGAAGGTGATAAAATGAAAAATTTTCTAAAGCATTTGAAATGAACGCAGACATAGCCATATGCGCCTAGGATAAAAACTGGATGTTGACCATGTCAAATGCGCCCCTCTTGACAAACTGAGAGTTGATGTGGTAAAATGCGCCCAACCTAAAATGAAACCTTGATAGATGAAATGCGTCCAGAGTTGAAATTGAAAGCGTCACCTATCAAATGCGCCTAAGTTGAGATTGAAAGTGTCACCTTTAAATGCGCCCTTGGAGGTGGCTTGAAATTGGCTAAGGCAAAATTAAAAGCTCAGGGGGTCATATGCGCCCATGACACAAAATGAATGGAGACTAGCCCAAATGCGCTCTTACAAGTTGATTTAGCAAGAAAATGTTGAAATGTTGAAAAATGGAACTACAAGGGGTCATATGCGCCCAGTGTTGGATGGTTGATTTGCGCCTCTACGTGGATCTCAAAAATTTGACTAAGTACCAAAAATGGAAGCTGGATGGTTGATTTGCACCCAAGTCCAAGAGGGTTTGAAATTTTGGCTAAGTCATTAAAGTGGGACCACAGGGGGTGATATGCGCCTGGAGAGCAAAGGCGTTGCTAAAAAGTTTAAGTGTTGGAAACGGCTAAGTCAAGAATTGAAAGTTGAACTAGCTAAATGCGCCTCAAGCTAAAAGTAAAAGTTGATGGTCTCATATGCGCCTAGGCACAAACTGGAAGTTGATGTGGTCAAATGCGCCTTGGGAGGATAAAGTGAGCCTTGAAAATTCCAAGTGTTGGAAATGAAAGTTGACCTAGCTATATGCGCCTAAGCCTAAATTGAAACCTCCACCTCTCATATGCGCCCCCTCTCAAAGCTGAAAACACCTTGTGTAGAATGTGCCTCACTTCAAAACTGGAAGTACGCCCCCTCAAGTGCGCCCTTGGTAATAAATCTGGAAAATGCGTGGGAAATTGAAAATGGCTAAGTATCAAAACTGAAAGTGTAGACCTCCATATGCGCCTGGAAACTCCCCCTCTCATATGCGCCTGAATTGAAACTGAAAGCTCATCATCTAATACGCGCCCCTGAAACTGGAAGGAGACCATGTCATATGCGCCCATATCAAAGCTGGAGATACCATGATCTAAATGCGCCCAAAAGGTAAACTGAGAGCTCTATAGCTAAAATGCGCCTGGGCTCATGATTATTCAAACACAACAAATTTGAGAGCAACACATGCTATTTGCGCCATGGGTAAGGATAAAAAATTGTTAAGTGTTCAAAACTAGAAGCTCGATATATTAAATGCGCTCAAGTTTGAAATGAAATTAAAAGGGGCGTTCAAAATGAAGCTTGTCATATGCGCCTAAAAAGCAAGAAATAAATTAAAAGGGCGCTTTGACTAAAGGGGAGATAGGAATAAAAAATTAATATTTCCCCCCTTTTTTTCACGATACACATAAAATCACTGGTGATCTCAGAAAAATTCAAACGCGTTGAAATTTTCCCTCAGCATGATTAAATTGAAAGGCATTTGGAGGTAATTAAAATTTCTCTTAGCAAGACAGAGAAATTAATTTAATTAATTAATTTAATTATTTTCCTAAGTCTAATATTAAATTCCCCCCTTCGATTTTGACCCATGCAATTTTAAAATTTCGGACGATTTAGCAAGGGGAATTTGTTTTGGAAGTTAATTACGGACGGAAAATAAAATTATGCCTAGATAGTTTTGACAATCGATATCGAATTTGTTTTTTAAATGCGTTAAAAAATAAATTAAACTGGCAATTAAATTAAAATTTTAATTAATTAAAAGTGCCATTTTAAAATGCAGTCGGGATAACTTCAAATCGATGTAAAAAAATGATTTTCTCGAAATCACTGGAGGTAACTGGCAGTCGGGAGGGAATTTTAAATTTAAATCGAGGAAAGAATCTCCCCGAATAGCAAATTGTCATAATAACTGCCTGACGACTGGAATATTCCCTTTTAAAATTAGCAAACGCGTCAGTCATGATGAAGGGAATAAAAGGCATCTGCTAAAATTAGCGCCAGCCTTTTGCTATAAAACTCCGAGGATTTTCATTCTCATCTCACAAGATTCGAAGTTGAAATTTATGCTGGCAAGTTGAGTTGTGAGATTTAATTTGAGAAGTTGCTGAAAGTTTGATTTTTTTTGAGATTGAAAGTGCTGAAAGTTGGTTTCTTGAAGTTGCTGAGATTCGAGGTTGCAAGTTGCGAAGTGCTTCGAAGTAAAAGGGTTTAGCATCTTTTATTTCTTCACGTTGTTGAGGTATGTATTCGAAGTTGCTGAAGCTACTTTTTATTTTGCTGAAAGTCGAAAATGCTTTGAAGTTAAAAGTTGAAATGCTGAAATCGTTTATTTATGCTGAGAGTTAAAATGCTGAGAATGTTTGAATGCGAAGTTGCTTGAGCTTTAATTTTTTCGAAGTTGTTTGAAATTGCCGAGTGTTCGAATCGAATTAGATTTAAATTGTAAAGCCTTCGAAATTGCTGTTTTATAATTTGCGAAGTGCTGATTTTCGATTGCTTTTCGAAGTTGCTGATTTATAACTTCCGAAAAGTTGATTTTTAATTGTTGAAGCTTGCGAATTTTAACTTGCTCGTTTAAAAACTCTTGGATTTATTTTCTTCGAAGTTGCTGATGTATAACTGTCGAAGAGTTTAATTCAAAGGCTTGCTGATTTTAATTCGAAATTGCTGATTTTAAAAATTACAGAGACTCAACACGCTTTTTCGAAGTTAAGAGTGATAGGGTTAAGTTATTTCTTTTGGCTGCGAGTTGCTGGAGGTTGAAGTTTAATTTTTGAGAAGTCAAAGTTGGCTGTTAACGCTACTAACTTGTATTTATTTTTGCAGCCAACTCCAACCGCCAGCCGCCTCACGTGATGGTTGTTTTAAAAGTTGATGGAGTAATATTCGCTTTTTGTTTTGCAGATGGCTGACGCTGCTGGAACTAGCAAGGCTGGAACTAAGGCTGCAAACAATGAAGCTGTTAAGGAGAACGCCTCCAGGCAGGCGAAAATCAAGAGTCTAAAGAAGTCTTTCATCCCGGAATCAAAGATCATCTCAAAGCATGGAAACCTGACGGATACCAATCTCGGGCCATTCAACCTCGAGGCATTCATACGCCGAATGTACGGGCAAGGTGGCAACCTTCCAACAGATGCATCACGAAATATTGTGAAGAGCGGGTTGTATAATGCAGCAGGCTTCCAACCGGCGGTCCGTTGTCCTGAGTTGATCATGGAGTGCGCCAACTGCTACAATTCTGAGGATCGGACTATCACCTCTCCGGATGGTTTGATCATGGCTAATTTCTCTCCAGATGCAATTGGCGAGGCGTTTGGAATTCTCGCCACGGACAACATGTTGTATAAGTCCAAGGCCAAGGCAGATAAGATGTACGCCACAACCTTTGAGAAGTGTATGAAAAGAATAAACACCTCATGGATGCGCAAGCCAAAGCCACCTGCTGCCAGGCTACCGAAACAAATAATCTCAGAGGAGCTGAAGCAAGAATATTGCGACATCATTATGTTGCTCAGCAGAGTCAATGGTAGCCCGCAATCTTTCATATTCGAGCCATGGATGTTCTTTTACATCAGTGTGGTGCTCGAAGGGGATGAGCAAGTGAACTGGGCGAAGATGATAAGTGATAACATCGATGAGCAGTTCCGGAGTCTCAGAAGAACAAAAACGTTTTATATGAGCTCATACGTCATTTACATGTTGGCTCGAATGACCAAGTACAGGGGATTGGCATACCAGGAGCCCATTGGCTGCGGCTATAATCAATTCAAGATCCACCAGTCGTGCAGACAGTTGCATCTCACTCACACTGGTGACTTTCAAAGAGTGAATGATGCCTTTACCATGTACATCACGAGAACCCTTCAGCAAAGGCTACAACAGAGGATATCCGAGGAAGCTCAGATGCTCATCGAGGAATATGGGTGTTGGTTCGTCCAATTCCCGAAGTTCACCTATCTGAGACTTCCGGGGTACGATTCATATGTGTACAAACTGCCTAGGTACCCCACTAACAGAATGATCCTACTCGAGTTGTCTAGGCAACTGGTGGCCTACGACAAGATTATAAGGCGAAAGAAGAAGGGAGGTCTTCATTTTCCCATTGTGTTGGGAAATTCACTCGAGGAATGCCCAACTTTACAAGCAGCCAAAGAGGCCGAGGATGAGCTAAAATTCTACAAGCTAACTCTTCACACGAGCCGACAAAATTTTGATCCTAAGGGAATGATTGGAACGGTTCAAGGAGAAGAATACAAACACAAGGCTCACTTGGAAGACTTTTGGGCGAATGCTGGAAGCGAGGATGAAATCAGGAGAAGGATGTTTTCAAGGCTGCCCCTGAAGCTAATCAGAGAGTGTGAGGTGATTAAGGTGCCAGATCAACTTGAGGAGGATACTAGGGTCACCCATCCTGATTATGAAACGGTAAAGAACGCTCCGATGCCACCAATAGATTGGGCCGAACCAGAGATTGTGGATCTAGACACTCTGTCTATCCCGGTCATGACATTCAGAGGGCTTGGGTGGATGAGCGTGTTAACAAGTTAAGAAGAAGGTCAGTTGCCCTCATGTATGACCTCATGGGTGATAGAAGGCTGCCGGTGTTAGCAAAGAGGAAGAAGCAACTCACACGAGGTCCAGAACCGAAAAGAAGGGAGCCCGTTCAGCCAGAGCCTCAGGGATCGGAGGACACGTCCTCAACTCATCTGGTATCCCATGCTTCCAGTAGGCGTGAAGTTTCGTTGTTTGCTAGTCAGAGAGCTCCGAGAAATGAAGAACCGGAAGTTGGAGAAGTCAACCAGCCTATGCCAAAAGAAGTAGATACCCAGAGTGTGAATGATCCTGAAGGTGCCGATAAGCGAGATGAAGGGGAAGAAACAGATATGGACACCCACTTCGACTTTTCCTTCGGAGAAGAAGATGCTGGGACACATGAGGGGAGTGATCAAGAGGTCGAGATAATCGAGCCTCCACCAAATACTGCTTGGGAAGAAGTTCGAGAAGTGGAAGCAACTGAGGAGAAGCCTCTGATTGTTTATGATATTCAGCGAAATTGGCTTTCACAGGCGATCCGAAGGGACCAGGATGATGACGCCAACCTAGCAATTGAAATGGAAGAACTCTTGAATAAAACAAGCAAGTCGCCAAAGCGGAAGAGGGCAAGAAAATATACAAGGATAGAAACAAATGAAGCCGGTTCCCGTAGTCTTCATATCGCCGCCCCAAGAGAAGATCACGATTTGAGTGATGCAATGCCGGAGAAGTACACAATCACCACAGTTGAGTTGGGACGCCCTTCAGGAGCGCAAGTGGTGGAAGAAGCTGAGAGCTCATTTCAGGCATTAAAAGATAGGCTGGTAAAGAAAGAAGGAAAGTATAAAAGGTTGAAGAAAGAGCACAGAGCGTTGGTTGAGTATGTGCAAAATCTCGCACATCCTGTTGCTCAAGGTAATCCAGCAGCAGAGCTTCCACCAGAGGTGCCACGTGAGCCGATCAGCGGCTTGGAAGAAGTGAAGAGGGCTGTACGAGAAGGAGATAAATGGGTGAATGGTATCCGCGCTGAGGCAGAAAAGTTCATGGCGGATCTCGTCTCAGCATTCCAAAATGCTTCCGGTATTCTTTCACGTTTGGATAATGTTGAGCAGGCTTGCGGAGATACCCACATCTTTCAGGACAATACTATCCCACGTCTTGCCATTTTGATGCGTGTTCCCACGCAAACTCTGGTGGAGGAAGGGGTAATTCAAGCGGGTGATAGATATGACTTCCGTGGATGGCATTCAGCAGCGTTCACAGGGAAGAGTTTCTTTGACACGGCGGCAATGGAGTCCTCCAGGATCAAAAAGGCCATGAGGAATATTCGTGAGAGTATTCTCAACACTTTGGAGTCAGTATTCGCAAGAAGGCTCACTAATGAGGAGGTAGATGCAAAAGGACTAAGGGCAAGATTGCAGCCATTCTTTTCAGAGATGAGGACATTTTCCCAGTTGGATTTTGAAAACATCTCCACGTTTTCAACAATCATTCAAAGCACGCAGGATTCCATTGAGACTTAGGGAAAATCTTGCGAGAAGCATGAACAAATGGTCGCCATCTTGGAGTATCAGCTGAATCTCACTCCATCAATTTCTGAAGAAGAGGTAGACGCAGTGCTGGCGCGATTCATAGCGTACGCGATCAGAGAGAAGAGCAAAGGAATCCGGGTCATGGACGAGAATCTTCTAGAAGGGTAGTGGGCATTAATTGCTCATACTGGTCAAAGGAGGAATCTGCTATTTTTAGGAGCATTTATGACGCCACTCCTCCACCTTCTGGCGGTTTTTAGGGCAAAACTCGTCTAGGGCTGAGGTGGCTCAATCTGAGCCCTCCATTGTAATTTGATTTGGGCCGTCGATTCAAACAGGCCAGCTATATAAGGGGGAGTCCCCCTCATTTGTACAGAGTAGTCATAGAATCAGAGAATAGAGAGATATTGTTGAAGCAGAATAGAGAGTAGAAGCTTTTAAGTTAGAGTAGTTTCTCATTTGCATTATTGAAGAAGGGGAATTCTCCCTTTGAGAATTTTGTAAGAGATTGTCACAAAAGATTATTCTTAATAAAGCTTTTCATTGATGGTGAATTTCAACTTTGTTTGGAATAATTCGTGAGGTTTCTTATTCCTTTGACTTCAATTAGGACTTAATCTCATGCTAGTATTTAGACATGGATGTTTATGCTTGATATAAGTGAATTTCTTTTATCCATACCACTAACGTTCTTGCTGATGGTAAGCACGTCCTGTGTGGTCAACTGGACTTTTTATTCTTAACTTCGATCAAGGTTCATAGGTAGTTATGCATCGTTGTGATGGTAGTTGCTCTATTGAATCGTGATTTGAACATCATTTTCACCCTTTGAAGATTGCACTTGCTTTGTTGAAGCTGTCCTAAGGGAGGCTAGGCAGGGTTTGTTTGAAGTTCATTTAAGTTGAGCGTAACATCCATTTGCATTTAGATTAGAAGTTAGATTTTAGAAATCTCTGGAACCATTCAATTCCGCATAATCTTGGTTAGTTTTAGGAAACTTGCACGCTAAAAGCCAAATCATTCGCGCAAAATCCCCTTCAAAAGCACAAATTGGTCATTACTACACTCATTTTGAACAACTACGTAAGTCCCCTCGTGAGTACACAGCATATACACATCAACCAAACTGAGCCTATTCGCATTTAAAGAACCTTGGAGTTGAAGGCGTGATCTCACTCGCAATCTTAGCACGCCGAATACTTTGTTCAAGAGAGAATAGGGTATCCATTTGGAAACTTTGTTCTACCTGGTTGGTGAGGTCACAAAAATCACATCAACAGGAAACTGGCGCTAGGAGGGCCACTTCGAGAATTCTTGTAGTTAACATCCACATTCAGATAAGAAGGGATTTCGTCAAAAACAATTTATAGGAGAACAAATTATCATGAGTCAAGATGGTATTACCGCATAGAGAGATATTTCCAGTGTTGCAGCCTAATTTGGGATTTAACGACGACCAAGAAGATATCCTTTCGGGATTGAACAATCTTGCTTGGAAGACAAAGGAGAGTTACGCTCAGTATATGCAAGTTTGTGCTGTGTTGCAAGAAGAAGAAGAAAAGTCCATTGAGATTCAAGTTGCAATTGAAAGAAATTTGTTGGATCAAAGGCGCCCACTCGCTCCTCTTCCTCCCTGTCAATAATCAGCCACATCCTGGATCGTATTAGTTCGTTTTCTCCAGACAAGTTGAAAAGGATTTTGAGGTCCGCTCCTAGTTCGTCCAAAGAATTTGTGGAGTTAGAGTTGCCTACTCGAGCAAGGAAGAAGAAAGAAGTGCGTGAAGAAGTTTGTTCAAGTGAAGGAGAAACAAGTGGAATAGAAATTTCAAATTTGTTCAAGACTCCACCAAGTGTTTCGAGGTTTGCTCAACCAAAAACTGTTCAAGTTTCTACACCGGTGTTCGTCCAGCATCCAGTTCAAGCTACCACACTTCAACAGCCACAAGCAACCCCGATAATCGTATATCAAAGGAGGCAGCCAAATCAAGCAATGGCTCAACCAGGAGGTCAACCCGCTCCTAACGGTGCTATATGGCTGGTTACTAATCCATCAACTTTAGAGTTTGCAGACTACCATGAAATGCCGAAGAACCCAGAACACTTTTGCACTAAGTATCAAGCTAATGATCCAAACCGTTCTGCTGAAGATCATATCAAGATGTTCGAGGATAATCTGCGTAATAGACAAATTGCATATGCAGATGTGGCTTGCAGACTGTTTCCGTATTCTTTGGGGGAGGAAGCACATTTATGGTTCATACATTTGCCGGTTGGATCCATAAGAATATGGGAGCAGATGAAAGAAGCTTTCATTGAAAAATTTGGCATTCCTATTACTCCAGTAGAGCTTTTCCGTCAATTCACTGAAGTAAGAAGACAAGATAAGGAGCCGATTCGCATTTAAAGAACCTTGGAGTTGAAGGCGTGATCTCACTCGCAATCTTAGCACGCCGAATACTTTGTTCAAGAGAGAATAGGGTATCCATTTGGAAACTTTGTTCTACCTGGTTGGTGAGGTCACAAAAATCACATCAACATCACCCACCTCAAAATGCCTCTCTGTTCTCTTCTGATCCGCGTACTGCTTTTGCTGATTTTGTGCCTTGGCGATATTTTACTTGAGAGCCCTCATAGTATCCTGACTCTCCTGCAACAAGTCTCCAGCACTCGGCACTCTACTGTCACTCAGTAGCAAATCCAAAAAACTCGGCGCCTCATAACCGTACAACGCCATGAAAGGTGACATCTGAATGGTCATATGGAATGTCGAGTTATAACAATACTCACACAAATGAATCCATTTGACCCACGCCTTCTGCTGACCTGCAATATAATTCCTGAGGTAACCCTCCACCCACTTATTCACTATCTCCGTCTGCCCATCAGTCTGCGGGTGGTAACTGGTACTCGGAGTAAGCTCGGTCCCACAGAGTCTGAACACCTCCTGCCAGAAGTAACTCAAGAACCGACTATCCCTGTCACTCACAATGCTCCGAGGCAATCCATGTAGTCTGAATACCTCACGGAAGAAGACCTTTGCTACCTGTGTAGCTGTGTAGGTAGTGGTAATCCGAAAGAAGTGGGCATACTTCGTTAGCCGATCCACAACTACATATATGCAATCTCGCCCTTGGGCTTTAGGCAAGCCCGTAATGAAGTCCATCGACAGGCATTCCCACTTCCTGTCAGGAATCGGAAGTGGCTGCAATAAACCTGCCAGGTACGTGTTCTCCTGCTTGTTCTGCTGACAAACAAGGCACTCACGCACGTACTGAAGAACATCTACCTTGAGTCATTTCCATGTGAATCTTTCCCGAATCTGTCTATAGGTTTTGAAATACCCGGGATGTCCTGCTGTAGGTATGTCATGAAAGGCTCGCATGATAATATTCTTCACCTCTGAACCTGGGACCAAATAAATACTGTTCTTGTAAATGATCAAGTCATTTACAATCGTACCTGGTATCAATCGTTGATCCCTCAACAATGCTGGAGGCCCAAGTATCCTTGGCATATTCTGCCACAATCATATGCCTCCAATCCTCTGAAATGTGAACCATAGAGCTCAAATATGGCCTACGTGAAAGAGCATCAGCTACTACATTTTGTGTACCTTTGATATACGAGATATCAAAGTCATATGCCTGCAACTTGTTGATGTGTTTTTCATGACTGCACCAACGCAGAATAAAGTCGCCAACGGCTTCCCTATTCTCTCTTGATCAAAGTATCCAGCATGCTAAGATTGCAAGAAAGTTCATGCGTTCAACTCCAAGGTTCTTTCAGTGCGAATAGGCTCAGTTGGCTCGATGTGATTTGCTGGTATTTCAAGGGGACTTACGGAATTGTTCTGCAGTAGAGAAAGGAATTCAAATGCTCGAAAGATTTGTCTATGAAGCGCGGGTTTCCTATTCTGAATTTAAATGGGTTGCAGGGTTTAGAGATTCTAAATCTATTCTAAGGCGTGGGACATGGTGATCAATCTTCACAAGCTTTCAACCGGACTTTGCTTTGCCTCGCATCGGACAGCTTCCACGGAGTCGGTGCAATCTTCAAGGGAGATGACTAAAGATGTTCAAACCACCACTTGACATAAAGATACCATCACAACGACGCATACCATTATTCAAACTGTGATTGAAGTTAGGCCCAAACGTTTCCAGTTGACCACATAAGGTGCATTCACCATCAGCAAATACACTAGTGGTATGGATAGACGAAGTTGCTTAGATCAAACACCACGTTTCACAACTAACATCTACTTGCATGGAATAAAAATTATACTACTTTGAGCTATTTTACGCTACCATTTGAATCGGAAGGACGAAGAAACCTTGCTAGCTACTCACAACAAAGACGAAATTCACCATCAATGAAAAACTCTTTTATTGAGAGAGTGTTCACAACAATTTCTTACAAAGTTTTCAAAGGGAAAACTTTCCCTCTTCTTCAAGCTACACTATCAATCTATACTAAGCTACTTCTAAGTTGTCCCTCTACTCTATGTCTATTCTAATCTTCTCTACTGTCTACTGAGATACAAATGAGGGGGACTCCCCCTTTTATAGTTGGCCAAGTCCAACAGACGGCTCAGATTACAATCGACTGGATGGCCCAGATTGTGCCACCTCAGCCCTAAACAAGATTTGCCCTAAAAACCGCCATAATGGAGAGTGGGGCAATAAATGAGCCATTAATGGCCATCATCCTTCTAGAAGATTCCCGTTTGTAGACGCGTTCACACTATTCTCGATTCTTCTTTCTTGACGTTGTTCTTCAACTTCTTCTTTGTCACTTGAGTTTCAACACTTAGCCATTTTCTCGCAACTTTTCTTTCTTTCATGTGAAACTCATAACTTTATCTTCCTCCGAATCATCGTGCTTCACCACTTCAAGTCATCGTGCTCTGGCTTCGACATTTCTCCTGCAAAACAAGCAAGGAGAAGAGAATTAGAACATTTCATAATATAAATTCAACTTACTTACCAGGATTCTCATGCTCCAATTTCCAAGCGTTCATCGCCTTCACAAGCCAACTTCACGTTCAAATTCTTCATGCCTTAGCCAAATTTTCAACCCATCTTCCCCAAGGGCGTATCATCTTTGAGAAATTCATTTCATTAGCTAGGTTATTGATGATTTTGATTTTATTCACCTCCGGCTCAAGAAGATTGTCTTCACGAAGAATTTGGGCAAATTCACCTAGGCAATTCCTTTCAAATTCATCGTCTGGAGGATTTCACCTTGAAAACACATTTTCTTCACTTTGCCTTAGAAAATTTTCAAATTTTCCCTTAGGAAATTCATCAACCCGGTGCCCATCAAAAATCCTCATCCTGAAGGCCACAGCGAAGCATGGAAGACTTTGAAATCAACTCCTCATCGATAATCTTCAATACCCAGAAGAAAATTTCCTTAAGAACGCATCGAACTCATGGGTGCATCAAAACATATGTTTGTTTGCCTGTGCCAACAAAAGATTGTATAGATCAGTGGTCTGAGTTTGTGTGGACACTCTACATGTTTCATAGTATCTCAAGTTTGAAGCGCATTAAGATATTTCTTGTTTCCAGTACTGCAGAAATGTTTCAAGTCAGTTTGTGAAAATATTCTTTTGTTGTGGGCGACTTGGGTATGTTGGTGATGTGTGCCACAAGTTTATATTTGAGCAAAGTCTAAGAAATGTTTGTAGACATTGTATGAGTCATGCCAACTCATCTGGAAGAATTGTAAATAATGTCTTATCACTTTTGTATACCGCCAATGAAGATGCAGGCCGAAATGTTACATGTTTCATAATTCCTTGTTTGTGGGCGATTGAATTTGTATTATGCAAGCATGCGGCTGATATATATAGAAGATCAAAGATGTGAAGATTATTATGGAAGTATGCGAAGATGTGTGAGTGCATGAGAAGAGCGTGACAAGATCCGCTATAGACCTAATGAGAAAAATTGATGACTATCAGTGGTTGAAGCCATAATATCAGTCACATTTCAGTTTTCTTTCTTTCAATTAGGGAGTAGTTTCCTCCTTGGGTTTCAGCCCCTAAAACAAAGTCGAGGAGTAGTTGCTTCCTTGGGTTGTAGCCCAAAATCAAATTGTAAACTGTTATTTACTTGTGAGGCTCGATTAGGATAGTAGCTCCTAGCAGCATTTCTCACTGTGGTTTTTTCCCTGTGGGGTTTTACACGTAAATCTAGTGTTATCTGTGTTTTTGTGTGGTTGCTTGTGTTCTCTCTTGTTTTGATTAAGCGGATGAATCATCCGCTTAATTGGTACAAGGGGAGTTACTTGGGATTGAATTTTGAAGCTTACTGATTCATCCCCCCCTCTCAGTATTCTGGTGTGTTCAACAGCTCCTTCCATAGGAACCATATTATCATAGTTGGAATTGTTGAGCATAGGCCTCCCCAAAAGGACTTTTTAGAATGTTTCAACCAATATTAAAATATCTGCAAGATTGTTTGCATTAGTAGGCCATGTTGGTTCAACTTTTTAGTGAAGTGCATCCTGCACTCCACAGCAAGGTCGCAATGGAGCAGTAGATAATTCACAACTTCCTCACTTTTTTTGCAATTTGGGCATCAATGTGGCCCAACGAACTTTAATTTCAGTATTCGATCACTTGTTAGTATTCAATTGTAGAGGGAAGCCCACATAAATGCTCCTACTTTTGGTAATACATTGGGTCCCCAAAATAAATCTACTAGACATTGAACATCCTAAACCATTGTTCCTATATTACATAGCCCATTTTGCTAAATACCTCCTTGATTTCACACTGCACCATATTATTTCATCTTCCTTAGTTGATATCATAATCCTCCTTGATGCTAGTTCCCGTTGGATTGCCTCATTGTTTTGCAAAGGAATGAAATTGAATGTTTTCCATTTATACCCTCACTTGTTGTTACTGTTTGACATAATCATATAGTCCCTTACCATTACCCCAACTACATCCGCTATTGTTTGGGCATGCTCTCCAATTTTGAGGATGTCCTTCAATGCCGAATAACCATTCTAGGAGTCCTTCCAAAAAGATACAGTTGCATGATTGTTGACTTGCCACATCAAATGTTCAGTTATTAGTGGTGTACATTTCATCATGAAATTCCAAAATTGTGATTCAATGAGGGGATTAGACATTGTGAGAATTCTTTATGGGACATCATTGTCCAAATATTTAGCTTTTAAAATCTTGTACCATAATGCATTGGAGCTTTCAAACATTATCCAAGTTAATTTCGCACCTAAGGGTAGATTTTGCATCTATAGGTCTTTGATTGCAACACCACCAACTTGCTTTCTCTATTTCACTGTCTCCCATGCAACAAGGGGGAGCTGATATCCTTGGGTACTGATGGTGGATGACCTTTGGAGCACAAAACCTTAAACTACAATGCTTTGCTATTCGAATATTGAGTCATTGAGCAAGTTCATCAGCTTGGGAGAGGAACTAGAGATATTTTGACTACATTCATTCCAAAAGGAGGAACAAGTTGGCTGGAAAGTTGGGAGATCTTGTTTACATTCAGAGTAATTTATAATTGCATGTGAACAAATCAGCAAAAAAATATCCACCTCTTTACAACTAGAACAAATTCTAGAAGACATGGTAGTTGCAAATAAGCTTGACTTTTTTGATGATGGATTGTGTAGTGCATCTAGTAATAATGATACTACTTCAATTTTAACCAAGTGCTCTTGATGACTTTTCACTTCTTTTAAGTTTAAGAGTCTTGACTCTTGATTGTCACTTTTTGACAAAAAAATCATATCTTTGCAATCTCTATTAATGATTTCATATGTTTATTATGGCTTAACTTTGATAACTTTATCATAGTTTATAAATGTGTCATCATTTTATATAAATTTCAAATTCGTGGAGCAATGTCTACCTATATTTACAATTTTGTGCATTTATTTCTTATATTTAAAAAAATCAAATGTATATGGGAAAATTTAATCACAATTTTTTTTTGAACTTTATCTTATTGCCAAACTTAATCCAACTTTTTTCCTTTTTGAACTTGAATATTAACCTTAATACAGCTAAAATTTAATGTTATTCTAATAAAATTTATGGGACCTCCTAATTATAAAACCACTCCTAAATATTCTCAGCAGCACCTGCTGAAAGATTATAGGTACCCCCCTTCCATTGGACCACAGTCTAAGGAGTAAAGATCTTGTTGACTTCAAGCAATATAGCGAGATCTACTTCATCCTATGTCCGAGCGGCTCACCATACGTAGAGGAATTAGGAAAATCCATTCAAACAAGGATTGTTAATCATTCTAGAAATATCTGTAACTAGGTTAACAAATTACTATAGGAAAAACACTTTTCTGCTCCTACTCACCACATTTGCATTGCAATGACAAATGTAATTGGTATAGAGGATCATACTACAAAGTATTTGCTAAGGGAGGCAATAGAGATTAAAAAATGTATTTCAATAATTTGAATAGAGATTATGGCTTCAGCTTCCACCAATTTTGTGGGCCTGTGATTGACTGATTGAGATGTAGTCTCATCCCAACTAGTTAATGGGCTGATTAATTTTTTTCTATTTTGATTAATTATTTTCTCTCGGTGCTTGTTTATCCATTGTTCTGGGCCCACACAATTGTTAGAATTCTAAAGCTCTCAATATATGATGCTGGATGTGTAAGGCAATAGTAATGGGTGAATAGCCCCCTATTTCTAGGCTCACTACTGGTTACCTACTTTTGTAACTGCAAATAAAATAAAATTGTGTTTTCAAAATAAAATAAAATGATATACAAAATATGTTGGAGAAATATAAAAGGTTAAAAAATATTACTGAAGCATGGAAGATCTGAAATAGTTAAAAATAAACAATTTTCCAGAAAAGTGTCATGAATCCAAATTAATTACAATCCTGTGCAAATTTAAATAGTTTACTGATTTCATTCATGGAATTAAAAAGCAAGAGCAATTTCAAAAACCTAAATTTAATTTTCCGATAATCTTTCACTAATCAAAAAGGTAAAAATCTAAGTATAGTAAGAATGTGAGAAAACAACGAGTAAAATAATTCATATACTTATCAAATAAAATACAGAAATAGCATATGCACAGATCTATATCTATTGAGAAGAAAATAAAGCATACAGAGAAGTTGTTTACCAAAATAAAAGGCACAACTTTAATAGTTAGAGTCACAAAATACAAGGCAAAACTTTAACACCTGCCCCATGTTATAATACAATGAATGAACTTTATCCATTCTATGTTTACTATTTTCTTTATCAACACCCTACAACTAGATCCCACATGAATCTATGCTTTATAGCCGCTTTTACAGTTTATGAGTCATGACACTGATCCAAAATGAGCAGGCACTATTCCTTAATGAGGTTTGCAGTTGCACTATAAAACTTAAACATGCACAAACTCAATATTTGGGGAATACAAGAGTGTTTTGAGAAAATAGGAACAAAAAAAGATGAATAAAATGTAATAGTTTCCAGTTTTTCAATTGCCAACAAAACCATAGTACAAATCATTATTCATGCCTAGAAAAACTGTGGAACACTTTCTTCTACAATCCTCATGGTAGAAGATCCTAGTGCTTAATTATTTAATTTTTCATCTCCTCAGAAGACATCAATAGTTTCTAATTGATTCCAAAAATCACAATGCAATCCATTTTCCAATAAAGTAAATGATATAAGAATGTACCTGTATAGAGGAAAAACAGACTCCATATAGCGAGTAGCCCCAGTATGATTGTAAACATTTCGAATCACTATGAGTAGAATGAGGGCCAATAAGAGGGCAATGGAGCAACCAGTAAAAAATCCTAGATTTAACCAGAAATTCAAATTAGATCTTTCAATTTTAAGCGTTGTAAGCAATCAGCCATTTCTCTTACTCTTTAACTAACTACAACTTCAATTAGTAAGAATTTCCAAAATAAACAATGTTTTTCTTGAGACTTGGTCTAATTGACATCAAACTTCTTGTGCAATATCAAGCATGTACTGACATTAACCTTCTTCACTGAGTACTACAAATGCCTTTTTGTTAGTCGTTTAATCCGTCTACAGATGAAAACTCTGTCCGAATAAAAAGGGCAGATTATTATTCCTGTCTAAATGAAACTAAAGTCAAATAAACGTTACTGGATCAAATGAAATAAAAGGACAGAATAGAACTGTTTTTGGAACGAAATAAAAACCGAATAAAAATTCCTGATCCAATGAAATAAAAAGATAAAATTTCCTATCCAAATAAGAATAAAAACCAATTGAAAATCCTTGGTCTAAATGGAACAAAGACATGGATAAGAATGCCTAATCCAAATAAAATACAAAAAGGCAGGAGATAATTGCACCTAGACCATAATAAAGCAATAAAAAATATCGCAAACTGGAGGATTCATGAAGAAGGTAAAGGGATAGCTGTCTACACGTAGTTTTTTTTTTCTCTTTAATCTATCATATGACGAAAGTACTGAGAAAGTGATAATATTAATAACTATAATAGCAGCAAGAACCCCTCCTTTGTTGCTGCTTGATTGGCTAATTTTGATTAAGGGTGTGGTATTAATGTTTCTTAATTTTGAAAAGTTGATTGCAGAAAAATCAAAAGTTGGAACAAAAAATTAGTTAGTTTTATTCTTCACTTCCCAATATAAAACATTCAAAATCCTAGTTGAAAACAAGTCCAAACTGCTCCAAGTCAAAATCTACATAAAGAAGACACCTGCTGCACCAATGATCCTGCTATAAAATTGGAAGCTACACTGATTTCTTTCTTTCCACATAAAGCTTTGTGGTGGATTGGTTTTAGCGATACATTCAGTGGGCACGGTGTTTCCCATTGGGATAATTTTAAAATAAGTTTCAGCATCACTTATTTTGGTGTTAGTTGGAGGTAGCCTCGTAGGGGATATCAAGGATTCCCCCATTCAACAAGGTCAGTGTTAGCCATTTTCATTATACATGCAACGAACTAAGACAAAACACTTTATGACTTCATATGTATTGGTGTCTCTCATTGTCTCAAATGATGCATGCTGAGTTCCTCACCCTTTGTTGTGACTTGCGCACTATTAGCATTTCCATTTGTCTTTTTCAAGACAACACAAAATGAAACAATGTTAGATAAAATATCTCTTCAAATTATAATGGAAAATTCCTTCAAACCTAATCTAACCTTAAGACATTAAACTATTGACAAAATATACAATTATTGATGCTATACACAATATTTTCTAAAGGTTTTCCATGTACTATTCCTTGAAAGACCATTAGCTCAAATCCATTATTTTTTTCTTTTTAAGTCTATCAATACAAACCCAAGCTCTTTCTAATCACCAAGATATCAATGTGGGTTGGAGGTTAGCTTGAAATCATAACCAACTACTGGAAATCCATCAATATTACAATCAAATGAGTAGATGCAACGAGCCACTGGCATATTACAAAGCAGATCCGATCATGCTAAAATGGCAGATTGCTAGCAAATCCAATGAAAGCCAAAATGGGAAATCAAATCAATGTCCAAATGGCAGATAATGACTTGCAAATGCAAATAGGTCCAAACTTAGCGAACTTGGCAAAACTTAGGAGCCAATTCTCCAAAACTCATTGAGTTTGGTTTGCCTCAAGATTTGTCAAGTCTAGGTAAGTATGGGCGAGTCCTATAACACTGGGTACAACACATAACAGATATAACATTCTTATGAACTACTTAAGATGTATAAGCTCTTAAAGACTTCAAGCTTTCCACATTCACATAGTCAAGAAGATACTCTCCCTTGTTGCATTAGCAAGTTTGAATACCAATGCAAAAAAAAAGGTCAAAGTGGTATTATAAGAGAATATAGCTCACCTATAAAAAAGGTAAGTCCATGTCTTTGAATTTTCCTTGTTGGCCTTAATATCTTCACAGCTTTGCTATGATTTCCAGTTGCAAAGTGTTTTGTAAACATTTCCTCAACTCTCTCCAATAATTTATTAACCTACACAATCCAATCAATAGACAAACAATCTGGTTACTAAATCAAGTAAGCATACACTTTTTAGTTTTCTAAAAATTCAAAATGAGCTAAAGTTACTTTTAGAAACTTTGTAATTGATCATTCACTTGATAATAACAATTTATCAATAAAACAAATGATGGCATTAATTTATCAATAAAGCAAATGATGGCATTAATTTATCAATAAAACAAATGATGGCATTAATTGATTTCAAATAAAAGTTGAAGATTACGAAGGCAATGGATCTTTTCATATAGGCAATGTCTTTACAATTGTTACGTATAGGGAGGAACCAAACAACATACTTTCATTGGCATAGACATGCTTTTAAAATGACAATGCTTGTGGTTAGTGATTACTGTCAACAACCAAATCACAAAAAGATAGATCACTACATAATGGCAACAAAACATAACAACTCAAGTACAAAAAAACAATATTAAACCAATGTTCTACATACATCATGTACAATTATAGCCCTTGAGAGTGTTAGAATTTTAATTCACACCTTTCAATGTGACACAAAACAAAACAGTTTTATTGGTACCCCAATGAAACTCAGCTTCCGTACTACCTTACATCAATTTGTAGTCATTAATCAAGTAATCCTTGTGTTATCATTGTCAACTACATGTTTCCTCCTATCAAGTTACAAGTTCATCTATTCATGGTTCAATTTTTCAATTAATAGTCATTAATCAAGTAATCCTTGTGTTATCAATGTCCACTACATGTTTCCTCCTATCAAGTTACAAGTTCATCTTTTCATGGTTCAATTTTTCAATTAACAATTCTTCAAGATTTCCCGAAACTAAACCATTCCAAGAGAAGATGAATAATTTTCCAATTAATGATCACTCCAATAGTGGAAATGTTAGTGCCCCTATAAAACTCAATCTCGTAGCCTCTTTTTGTAAGTTTCTAGTCAAGTATATCCTCAAATCATATGTCAATGCCAAGAAAACTATAATCTTGTCATGTCCCCTTTTTGAAACTAAAGACATGGAGAAAATCCCTAGCCTATTCCAATTTCTCATAGGCTAAAAGATAAGCAAGGGAAACAATAATGATATTATTTTAAGTTGGACCTAATAATTTAATTTAAGGGGCAACTTAATAATATTATTATAATTAAAATAAAAAAGTGCTTTTAGACACTTACAATAAAAAGTATTTTTATATACTTTTGGAGGGAAATTTTAATTCAAGGGTCTAATTTGAAGGGTTTTATAAGGTGATGCTTGGATTCATTTTGGCATCTCTAGATTTCATTTTGAAATCCAACTTTCTGAAATTTGAGCATTGTGTTCAATTTCACAATTGAAGACAAAAACCCTTGGATTTTGGAGATTTTTGAGGAGAAAAACTCTCTTGGATTTCTATCAACAGATTTGGAGATGAAAAACCTCATCTACCTCGGGGCAATTCCACCCAATAATTGCATGTGAGATGATTTTGGTGATCTTCATTCACACTTTAGTTTTGGGCACTTGGATTTGAAAGAAAATTTTAGTGTTCATTATTTTAGAGGGTTTCATTGTTGATTTTTAGAATATTTGTTGTTCTATCTGTATTCCACCTCCAGATCTTGAGTGCCACATCTAGGAGGAGTTGTCATCAACATTAATTGCAATTTTTAAGGTTTGCACACATACTTGTTACTGTTTGAAGCTGATTGCCCTCATTTAAGGCCTGTGCCATCATTGTTGGGAGTTGAATACATGACCCTAGTATTGCCATCTGCAGATTTAGAAAATTTTCCACCCTTGTGGATCAATGTGCCAACGTCGGGATTTTTGATTCACTGCTTGTCTTGATCGTGTGTGAAGGAATATTGCCGTGATTGTATATGAAGAAATGTTGTTGTGATTGTCATTTCCATCTGTAACTTTGCTAAAGAGACGACAAGGGAAGAACAACTGGATCAGAGTGTTGGATATATGCTGCAAAGAAACAAGCCAGTGAAGAGTATATTCAATCGGTACTTTGCCGAATGTAATTTGCAAAGACGTCTATTCTGAAAGAAGACACCACTAGATTCAATCATGGTGGAATAATAAAAAGGATGGAGAAACTAAAGGTGTGATCGTCTGAAAGACGGGTCTCCTAGTGACGAGACGGAGAAACTAAAAAATGTTTTTTTGCGTGAAAGGGAAAATAATGTGTAGCCTGGAAAGTGGGACTCAATTTGTGTGACGAGTGCTAGAGGAGTCATTTGTCGAAAGAAGTTCAAGTTGCATGTGGAAAGGAGGATGCACAAGCCGTGAAATTTCACAGGTTCCATATTTTTGAATCTTCTACGGCTGTTTTTTAAGCAGTAAGCATATTTTAATCTCTGCATTTAAGATTCAGAATATAGAGCATTTGTAATTTGGCATTCAAAATTCAGAGCATTTTTTTTTTTTTCTGAAAGACAAATATAATTCTGAGTTATAAAGGAGTTATAAGGATAATTCAAATAAAACCACAATGGCTTCTAGTGCACCTAAATACCTCTTGCTTGATTCCCAACTCCTAAAGGGTGAAAACTATGTTGCTTGGAAAACCAAAGTCCAAATGCAATTAGAGTTTGAAGACCTTTGGGAAATTGTCTCAAGGAATAAAACCAAACCAGCCACAGTCAATGATGAGAAAAATAAGTTTGATAAGGCCAACCAAAAAGCCAAGTTAATCATCCTTTTTAGTGTGTCAGATGAGGTTCAACCTCACATTCGCATTGCAGCCTCTGCAAAAGATGCCTGGGACTGCCTCAAAATTGTCTATGAGGCCAAGAACAAAAACCAAATCCTTCATCTACAGTGTCAATTACATTGTCTCCAAATGCAAAATGGTGAGAAGGTAGAAAATTTATTTGGAAGAGTTGCTGAATTGAGAACTGCACTTCAAGCATTAGGGGAAGAAGTCACCGATGACTCTCTTGTACCAATTGTCCTCAAAGCACTGCCCCCTTCGTTTAGAGTGTTTGTTACATGTTTAAATGTGGCACATAAAACACCCTCATTTGAACAACTAGTCAACTTGCTTCAATAGGAAGAAGCAATGTTTGGTGAGACTGATACTCAAGACGATCAAGCCATTGCAACAAAACAAAATGGAAAACAACCTGATCGTCAAAGTGGTCCATCAGGATAGTCAAATCAAAATCAAGACAACTCTTCCAAAAAGAAAAAGAAATGCCTCATTTGTGGTAGAAAGGATCATGAACTCAAAGAGTGCTGGTATAATTCTTGTGCCAATAGTGAATCCAATAGCAAAAATCCACATAAATCTTTCCAAGGGGATAAGAAGAAAAATCCACAATGGCAGAAAAATCCCAACAAACAAGGGAATGTTTCATCCACTTGTCATTTAGATGAAGAATATTTTTTGCATGCTGCAAAAATAAAGGTTCTCACTTCTAACAATTCAGTCTAGTATGTTGATTCTGTTGCATCTAGGCATATGGCAAGGGAACAAAAATGGTTTTGTGCTTTAACTCCATCCACCTCCTATGGGCATGTTTCATTGGGTGATGACACCTCATATAAAGTTCAGGGAATTGGTGATATTTCACTTCCATTGAGAACTCATACATGTCAACTTACAAAGGTTTTGTATGTTCCAGGGCTCACTAAGAACCTACTTTCAGTAAGTCAATTGTTTGATCACAATCTGCAAGTTGCATTTGATCAACTCCATGGTGACAAACTTTGTCTTATTAAAGACAAGACTTGCAATGGGGTAGTGTTGATGTGATTTTTATGACCGCACCAATCAGCAGAACAAAATAGTCCGAAGGCTACTCCGTTCTCTCTTGATCAAAGTATTCCGCACGCTAAGATTGGAAGAAAGTTCGTGCGTTCAACTCCAAGGTTCCGAAATACTTAGAATACCCTCAGTTGGTTTGATGTGAATTGTTGTTTTCACGAGGGGACTTACACAATTGTTCAAGATTCTTGCAGTTAATAGCAGATGGATGATTTGAAGGGGATTTTGTGCGTATGATTTGGCAATAAAGTAGGTACTTTCCTAAAACTAACCAGAAATGTGCGGAAAGTAAATGAGTGTAAGGCCTAAGAAACTTATATTCTATTCTAAATGTAGGATATGTGGAGCTCGATTTTGGCAGACTATAATGACCCCTTTTTGGTGGAAGCACTTAGACTCGAAGCTTGCGTTTAGAGTGTTCCTCAAAGGGACATTAGAAACATTGAGATTAGTAGATTTCAGTAATAAGATCAAAGTTGATATAAATATTACATGCTCGCCAAAAGATTATTTATTTCCTACATGTTCTCATTATGCTTAATGCCTTTATAATATATTCCATAAGCACATTAGGGATAGTACTAAATATGCTTTCAAGAGATCATTAATGGAATTCTATTATACTATTCATCACCACAGGGAATGATTATGACTTTTAAGACTCCCCAATATTGCTAGCACCATTATTTGCATAACCCTCCATGTAATATATATATATATATATATATATATATATAAACTAAATATCACCATTTCTAATTGGCTTAATTTATCAAAACATGTATATATCTGTACCTCTATATAAATATGTTCATAAGTATTCTATTCTGATATCATCATACCTCTATCATTACTCATATATGCTTATGTGCTACTTACGTCATTATCAATTCCATCATATTTATAGAATCAACAATCCTTACCCGATTTCTGACTAAGCAATTCCTTCTATCTCCCCATCAACTCACAAGCAGACGGATTACCTTTCCACGATTCCAGAATTGATGCTTTACATAGTCTCCTCATATAATAGGAAAGAACGACAACTTCTTCATGAATTAAGGCTCTTGATATTGTCAACGTGCAACCTTGGCATGAGATGCCACAATTCTTCAGGTGTCACAAGACATGCCTCTAAATGTATTTGTAATGCTTGAGCCCTTCACAAGGGGAGGAGAATCCCGTATTCTAGCAATTGGTAGTCGGTAGTTGCAACAACTACCTGTTACATGGAAGAACAGTTGCCATCCCATTCAACTTCCCAGTCGCTCCACCACACTCGAGTGGCATCTATCAAATCAGCGTTCAATGGGAAAGACGACCTCAAGCTTCCCTACTAACTCCACAGAGATATTTGACAATGATTATACACCAAGGATGGGATATGTAGATATACATCCGTCAATGTACACTCGAGAATGGAGTATTGCCCGTGAGTAATCCTTCCTAAGCACTTGTCGAATATCATTGGTCTCTGCAACGTTTGGATGTCTTCTGATGGTCTTGACAATGCCGAGCTGAGACAAGAGAATCCCATATTCGATATCTATCCTGTCCTACTACTATCGGCTACTATTTTCTCCAGTATTCTCGTAGTCCTCTCTTATTTTTATTTTCCTTCTAATGGCCGATGCTTCCCATGCGATTATTCCCCAACTGCAAGGCTTACGCCTTTTATAGTTTTTCTTCAATGTTTCGATCCCTTATATTCCTTGCACAAAATCCTCTATTATATTTGATGATTGTCCCAACTTAAATATGAATCGCTTCCTTGAAACTAAAGGTCGCCTCTTTTAGGAACAGATTACGGGTTGCACCCTTTATTTACATTCACTTAATTTGGGATATTAAAATATGCTTTATCTTTATCTTTATTTAAGATTAATATGCATGTATTTGTATTTATTATTTATAATCCCTTTGGGACATTTTGAATATAGGTTATATTTATAATTCGGATTTATTATTATAAATATACTTATTTATCTATGTGGTATTATAATTACTATTATAATAACTAAATATCTTATACTTATATTTTAGTATTTTGTGAGTTTGATAATTCTCATATTATATTTATAATTATGTTATCGCGGAATCTAGCAGCGCTCGTTCCACGGATAACCCCCCTACGAAACTTGTCCGTTTCCTAGGATTCGTGAAGTTCAAGTACGCACAACGGGGTGATTTTCGAGTCACCTCGAAGTGCGTTCCCAAGTCTCGAATAGTCAATTCGAGCATTCCACCTTGTTCTCCTCGCAAAGACCTTCGAAACGAGATCTTTCGCGACTTTTCACTGTTAATACTTTGCAAATTACGGAAGATGCAGTAGCACTCAAAAAGTGCGCCCCTGCAGGGAAAATCCAAAATTTGGCTAAGTCTGGAAATGTAAGGGCGCTAAAATTTAGCGCCCCTGCATGAAGTGAAAATTCTAAAAAATGCAAGAGCGCTAAATTTTAGCGCCATTACATTTTTTCTCATCACTTAAACTTTTTTCATTCCTTTGGCACGTTTCTTCACAATTTCGCGTTTTTCGTCAATCGTGCCACTTTTCGTGCCTAAATTTATTGCACGACTTGAGTTAGGTTTTTAATTTTCATTTGCAAAGTTAAGTGAATGAATTCGCCACTTTTGTTGTTTATGTTTTATTTCTTTTGCATCTCCTCTTGCTGTGCGTTTGCCTTTCATCTGCAAAATCACGTTTTTTGGAGATTCGCCATTTCTCTCTTCAACAAGCTTCGCGTTTTGCCCTGGTAAGACTTTCATTTCGGCTTTGTATTGTCATTTGTATATGATCTTTGTACATTCGCGTTTTGATTTCTTCATTCACGTTTTTATTTCATTCGCGTTTTCTGTCCATCGTTTGTCTTCATCGTGGCGAGCCTTTGTTACCCTACGCATTCTTCTCTCGCCACCTACGCGTTCTTCTCTTATCCGCCAATATGGTCGATGTTCTGTGGGCACTCGTATCTATCCAACGTATCCATGTTGTCTCTCTCTATGCGTTTTGGTGAACGTTGAAGAGATCTGTTATTGTGAAAAAGAATTCCCTCAAAAATGGGAGGCGTATGTAATAGAATGAAAGCAAACTCAAGCTCTCATGATTCAAACAAATTTCCATCTCCAAGCCTGAGCGCTATCGCCATTCCCTCTTGCATCTACATCTCAAAAGTTTCAAGAAAAAGCAGAGGCGCTGAATTTTAGCGCTAGAACATTTTTGAGAAAATGAGAAATTACCTAACACTGTAAGATGTAAGGGCGCTAAAATTTAGCGCCCTTGCATCAAAATCATCTTTCACCAAAAAGCTAAAGCGCTGAATTCTAGCGCCATGACATCAAAAGAATGTCATAAAATTGCCTAACACTAAAAATGTAAGGGCGCTAAAATTTAGCGCCCTTACACCAAAAGCAATTTCTCAGAATGTAAGGGCGCTGAATTTTAGCGCCCTTACACTTTTTTCTGGCTTTTTCCAGACCTTTCCAAATGCACCCCATTTTTGACCAGTGCATCCTTGAGCTCCATTTTTCCGCATTCGTGCATCGTTTTGCGTGCCTCGCCATCATCTCTATGCTTTTCCACCCTCGTGCTCGTTTCACGCTTTCCCATGTTTCCTAACAAATTGGTGTTTGTTCTGGCTAGACGGATTGCAGTCTACTCTCAGAGATCGTCCAGTTAAGAGTGCTCAGTGTTCCAGTTTCTTTTGATGACTGCAACGAAACCTCCTTCTTCTTCGAAAGCAAAAAGCAAGATGAAGTACAAATATCAAGGCGTCTATCCGCCAACTATGGTACTTTCGAAAGTTGAAGAAATAAAGGATACAGAAGTTGGCCATCAAGATTTGGTTGACTTTGCAAAGTTGACAGAGACGAAGCCTCTTCCTGATTCAATGAGGGCAATAGTACACAGTAATCTCCACTTGGTGGCAATGTTCCCCACAGCTGCGCACAATACTGAGTTTGTTCTTCAAGTTGCGTCTCATTACATCCGAGAAAGCAGAAGTGTGATCGACTCTTCCGGGCATGAGATTTTAAGACTCGACCCCGATTTCTTTGACATCGTCTTCAAGGTTCCTCACATGGACAAATATATTGACATTTCTATATCAAAAGCACAGGAGATTTTCGATGCTGATCCTAATAAAGCCAAACAGTTGATAAATACTCAATGGCTTAAAAAGCCTAGATCGTCTGTTTCCAGATGGCCGAAAGGACTCCTGAGAAGTGACTTCAAAGATGACGTCAAGGATATGATCACGTTTCTGAGCAGAGTGAAAGGTTTGCCGGAATCATCCACCTTTCACGATTGGATGTATGAATACATCAGGATCATAAGGAGGCAGAAAGTGCATATTGACTGGGGTAAACAAATCAGTGATGAGATGCACGAACAGTTGATCAATGCTCCTTCTACATTGAAGTTCTACATGACTTCTTACCTGGTGTACGCAGCAGCTGTGATGAGGCAATTCCCAGGTCTATCTACAAAGGGGAATCGAATGATGGTGCCTGTGTACAGATATTTCTATCAGTTGGAGCTAAAGGAAAGCTTTCATCATTTCAGACGGGTCACTGATGCTTTCTTTGCGCCCTTACTCTTCAACTTTGATCCATCCTTGGAAAGAAGAAGAGTGTCTGATGAGGCTTATAAGGTGGTAAGTAAAGTTGGATGTATTTTTCTTCAATTCCCAACGTTTACTTACTTGAGAGTAGGTTGTTACACCGGTTGTCCCTACATGCTACCACGTTATCCTTCGGATAAGTGGGTTCTCATGGAAACATGCAGATACCGATGTCGCGTAAAGAACGAAGAAGCAACCACAAGCGTGGATTCAAGTTCCCACTGACCATCGGCAGATATACTATCCGGACTGCACAAAAGGCTAAGTCTGTCTATGCTGAGATGCAGATCATGACCATCAAAACCTACAGGTATAGGTTTGATTTTGACTACCGAGATGTCAGAAAGAAGTTGCAAAAGGGTCACCAACACAGGTACCGTTTTGAAGACATCTGGGCAGATTGCAGAGATGAAGAAGCCATTCGAAAGATGGACTATTGCAGATTGACAGTTCAACAAATCAGAGATCTTGGTATCGCTGACCTACCAGAGGATTTTGAGGATCCAGGTGATATCATGAACGCTGTCTATGATGAACAAGGCGTTGCTAAGAGGCCGTTACCTGCAATACAGTGGTCTAGGAAAGAGGTCACCAGCATGAGAGAAAGGCTGAGACCAATCCTAGCCAATACAGAAGAATGGTTACACAAACATGGTTATGCAATGAAAAGTTTCAGGACAGACTCAGAAGGAGAAGAGTCCGAGGCAGAAGCACGCCAACAGCAAGAACTTCGCGACAAAAACAAGTCAGCGGCTGTTCCCACTTCTTCGCGGAGAGGCCCTAGGATTAAGTTCACTGTGGTAAGAAAGATACCCAGGCTGTCCAAGAGACAGAAATGACGGAATCTCACCCATCTCGCTCTAAGGGTAAAAAGCCCATCTCAGAGGAGATAGATTCCGATGAAGAAGATACTTCAAGCGACCAATCCGCTGAAGATGAAGATTCAGCAGAAGCAGACTCCGATGCCGAAGAGGTTTCTGAAAGCGGGCAAGAGTCTGATGAAGATTCTGAAGAAGGATCTGAAGGTGACTTCGAAGGTGAACCAGAATCGGAGAGGCAAGAGGGTGATCAACAGGAACCCGAGCATGATGAAGAAATAACTACTTCTCCTCCCGAGAACGTAGTTGAGGAAATTCACAGAACATCATCGCCCGTGACTTCAAACGTTCCTCATACCCCTTTTGAGTCAAGAATTCCTTCACCTCCTGCTCCCTCGTCACCTATTCCTACCACGAGCATTCCTGCAGCCGAGATATCCCCTATCCCTGCAGCATCAACCCAGCTTGATACTCCATCAGTCACAAGCATTCATACGGTTGATATACTGTCAAGCCCACCATCGTCCATTCCTAGCTTGTCTTCGCCAACGTATGATATCACTTCTGAGAACGAAATCAAGTTTCATGAATGAGTCAATGCGTGATCAGCTCAATGTGTCAACTATAGGAGCGATGATGACAAACACTTCTCCAATTGTCACGATACCATTGGTGAGTTCAGATGTGACAATAACTTCGTGAGGTGGCAATGGCTAACGACTTGACAGAAATCCAGGTTCACACTTCTTTTCTTCCTCCTTGGCTAATATCTCAAGTGTCGAAGCGTAAAAAGCAAATGATTTCTCCAGAGGAACTCGACCTTGAAGAGATAGTTCTTCCAAAGGCTAAAGGGAAGAAGAAGGCAAAAGTATACTCGAGGCTGAATGTTGATAAATCTGGCCACAAGTATGCTGAAATTGGCATACCACCAATCAAGAAGGTGATGTCAATATGGAGGACTACACAGTAACAAAGGTCCAGCTTGGCAAGGTTACCAACGAAAGTGCAAAAGCCGATGCGCAAGTCACTTTGGATATCTTGGCAGGAAGGCTGGACAAAGTTGAGCAATCTCGTAACATGTACAAACAGAGGGCAGAGCATTATGCCACTGTTGTAAAGAGACTTGCCGGTTCTCCAAGCAATGCACAACCGCTGACAGTGGTAAGTATTGAAGACCCAGCTGTCAAGAAAGCTGAGAAATTCGCCTCCAAAGGCAGAGTGTTGTATGACTTTGTTGAAAAGATCATTGAACACGGATCTCAGATAATTTTGGCTGCGGATGAGAAAACCACCATGTTGGCCAAGCTCACCACAGAGCTTGACAAAGAAAAGGGCGTACTTTCCCAGGAGCGCAGAGACATGGAAAAATGCCTGTTGTCATGGTCGGAAATGAAACAGGTAAAGCTCAGCAAATTGGTGGAGGTTGGGGTAATTCCCGACAAAGAAAAGTTTGTAGAGGTAAAAGAATCACTGAAACACAGGATCCAAGTGGTTCAATCTCTCATTGAAGACCTTCACCAAGTACAGGAAGATGTCGACGGGCATCACAACATTCTTGACAAAAGTATCAGAGAGTTGCCTGGTCAACTTCTTGAGGACAATCGTATCTTCCTACCGGCCGCAGAAATATCCCTGATCTTCAAAGAAGCCATCATGAATTTGATTGACAGCTCAGACTTCTCAGAAGCTTCTGAACATCATTTGTGATACAAGGCTCACATTGGACAACCTGAAGACGCATCTTGACAGGTGCAAGAAGGTTCACTCATCTGCCATGAGATCGATCACGAGAATCCACACCATTGTGGATTACACCGTTGGTCCAGATGAGAAGTTCGTGCAGGAGACTAGGAGGAAATTTGAAGACTTCCGCGCCCAATGCAAAAAGACGTGAAGCAGCCTCCTATTCTCCAGTGTTAGACATTTCCGGTGCATCCCATTATGCATCTTGTAAATATTTCTCGACATTTTCGAATGTCATTTTGTAAATTGTAATTACACCAAGTCCAAAGATGTAATATTTTGAAAACAAATTACACTTTGACTTTGGTCAAAGTTAGGTGAGATCTCCAAAAATCGCTCACCTAACTTTCCTTAATTTTCTCAATCTCTTTCCTTATTTTGCTCATCCCTCTTTCTATATATTGTGAGGGATTTTCATTGTAACATATCTTTTAGCCTTTTGCAACGAAGTGCTGCCCTTTTGTAAGCAAACTTGTGAAACTTTGCGTTCATATTTTGTGAATGAGATTCAATCAATAAAGGAAAGGATTGCAAGCCAAACTTTGTGTTGGATTCGATACTTTTGTAAGTTGATTCGATTTGGTAGTGATTAGTTCGAGGAATCTGAAAGACTCTAAGTGGTTGATGTAAACTTTGTGTTACATTTATTATTTAGATTGCATTGTTATTTTGTTTATCATTGGTTGAGTGATCTATAAGACTTTGCGCTTATAATCATTCATGCTCATGCATGTTCTTGTTGGATAATCTATGAGACTTTGTGCTTATAATTATTCATTCTCTTGAATACTTTGTTGAAAGATCTACAAGACTTTGTGCTTGTAATCGTTCGTGCTCGTTGACATTTTGGTTGGATGATCTACAAGACTTTGTGCTTGTAATCGTTCATGTTGTTCGAAGAATTGTTGCGTCTAAGAAGACTTTGTGCTTCTAACGTAGCAAACGGTACGTTTATGCAGATCCGACATTGATAAAGCTACGGAACGACTTTGTGCCTTCGTGAGCTTTCCCATTTTATTTTCTTTTGTTTGTTGTTGATTACTTCTGGTATCTCTACGCTTCGCTTTGACGAGATAGAGATATTGGCATTACTGCTGGTTGTTAGTTTTTAGTTATCAAGAATTCGGAACTTCCAACACGTGAAACATTGTAAACATCTTCTCTGAAAAAAGAGAGAAGGATGAATGTAACACACCCCCCCCCCTTCGTGACTTTCGTGTACATTGTGTAATTACTTTTGTGATTTACTATTGTTTCTCTTAGCAGTAAGAAGGGCGCCTCCCCTTTCCGAGAGGAGAGATTCACATCTCACATAGCTGTGGCTGAAGTTCAAGTTGTGTAATCTGTCGAAAGTTGATTACATAATTTTCACCCAACAAATTATAATATTACCAATGGTAATTATAATTATATTTAAATCACAATTACTCATGTTTGGAATTTAGCAATTATTTATTTATTTATTTGTCTTTTAGATGCTAGACAGTTTAGTGATACCATTTCGAGGGACATGACACAGACTTCGACCGAATTTCACCTAGCCTCACGTCGGACAGCTTCAACAAAATTAGTGCAATCTTCAAAGGGATAGCAAAAGATTTTCAAATTATAATTTAGCATACATATACCATCAAGATGACGCATATTAGTATACAAATCACAATCGAAGTTAAACTCAAGATAATCTCCAGTGGACCACGCAAGGCGAACTTGCCATCAACAAGTTGCTAGTGGTATGGAATAAAATAAAGCTACCTCAATAAAACACCACACATCAAAGTAAACTACTTGCATGAGATAAAAACTATGCTATTTTATGCTACTTGGATCCGAAAGGAAGAAGATACCTTGCTAGCTATCCATGACAAAGACGAATTCCACCATCAATGAAAAGTTTTACACAACAATCTCCACAAAAGTTTTCAAAGGGAAAACTTTCTTTCTTCTCCACACTATGCTAAGCTATCAAGCAAAACGTCTACTCTGCTCTACTCTCTAGTCTCCAATCTAATGCTAGTCTGATGTCTAATCTTCTAATGAGATACAAATGAGGGGGACTCCCCCTTTTATTGGTAGCCCAGTCCAATGGATGGCTAAGATTACAATCAAAAGAGTAGCTAAGATTAAGCCACCTCAGCCCTAACCCTAAAAACTGCCAGAATGGGGAGTGGTGCAATAAATGAACAAAGATTCCCACTCACTCCCAAAATAGTAAAGGCAATTAATGCCCACAATCAGTCTTCTAGAAGATCATCGTTCAGTAGCGCATTCTCATTCTCCTTCTCTCTGGCTGCAAACTCAACGAACCTGCCAAGCACAACCTCAACCTCCTGAACTGAAATAGGCGGAATGCAATCAAGCTCGAACTCCAATACTTTAACAGACTGCTCATGCCTTGCACAAGATTTTCTAGAAGATCATCTAGAACTCCAATTAATGCCCACAATCAGTCTTCTAGAAGATCATCGTCCAGTAGCACATTCTCGTTCTCCTTCTCTCTGGCTGCAAACTCAACGAACCTGCCAAGCACAACCTCAACCTCCTGAACTGAAATAGGTGGAATGCAATCAAGCTGGAACTCCAATACTATAACAGACTGCTCATGCCTTGCACAAGATTTTCTCCAAGCAACTAAGGAATCCTGCATGCTCTGGATCAAGGTGGAGAAGGTAGAAGTGTTCTCGAAATCATCTTGTATGAAGGTCTTCACCTCTAAAAACAAAGGCACCAGCCTACCCCTCAAATTATCAACATTTACCTCATTTGGATTCAACTGCCTAGCAAATATGGCCTCGAAAGTATTCTGAACTCCATCAATGATATTGGCCATAGCCTTCCGTACCCTGGCTGAATCCGCCTGTGCTGCGTCGAAGAAACCATGTCCTGTGATTGTTGAAGAATACCATCTAGAAAAGTCGTACCTGTCATTCTACTGAATGACTCCTCCATCAATCAGCAATCGCAAAGGAACACGCCTTAAAGCCTCAAGACGCTGAATTATCTTGCTCTGATAAATAGAAGCATCTCTCCAAGCCTAATCAACTGCCTCCATTCATGCCAAAATACTAGAAGCCTGCTGAAAAGCAAGAGCAAGGTCCTCCATAAGCCTTATGCTCTCGTTTCAACTTCTTGTATTTTCCTTCTTGAATAACCTGTCCTTGAGGGCGAGGTAGGAATTATCACATTCTTCTACAATCTGTGCACCTGTGGGGCGTCCTAACTCCAAAGTTGTGACCACGTAGTTTTCTGGCACTGCTTCATCTCAGTCACAATCAACCTATGGCACGGCTACGTGAAGGGTGCGGGAACCATCCTCATCAGTTGATATCTTCGAAAACTTTCGTGCTCTCTTCTTCTGTGGAGGTGCACTGATCCTGTTCAAGAACTCTTCCATTTCAACTGCTGGATCAATTTCTTCGCTGGGGCTTCTTCTCATCCTATCCCTGAGCCAATCAGGCACTGTATACTGTATATCAAATGGCTGCTGCTCTTGTGCCTCTACTTCTCGAACTTGTTCAACTTCTACATCATTCTGGCGAGGCTCATCGTCCTCAAGTGGCTGAGTATCTCCTGAAACTATATCATCATCATCCTCCAAAGCCGCCTCTAACTCTTGTTGAAACTGAGGGTCAATAGTAGTCCCCTCATCATCCTGCTGATCAACTCTAACAGATGCCTTGATGCTCTGGCCAACTGATTCTCTCCGTGGTGGCTGATTATTTTCCTATACTGCTTGCACCTGATTCAATGCATTCCTTTGATCAGCAAACAAAGAAACCTCCAGTATACTTGGAGAACGTGTCTCCAATGGCGTGGGCGCATTTAGATGGGTGAGGAGGACGAATTTCTTTGACTCCTTTGACTTGCCATCCTTCTTGGGCGCATTTAAGCATATGTGGTGGATGAAACTTCCCACGCCTAGCATGTGACCCTTCACCTTCCTCGTTTTTGTCTTTACATGCCTTGTTTTGGGCGCATTTTGCCATGGGAGAGGGATAAAACATGTTGACCACTTTGACTTACTTCTTTTTGGGCACATTTCAACCTATGTGCAGGACGAGCACATTTAGGGGGTGGTGGAGGATAAAACTCATGCCTTAGCCAATTTTTGTTATCAACTCTCTCAAGGTGGGCGCATTTTGATGGGTGAGGAGGATGAAACATGTTGACTTTCCTTGACCTTTTGTTGCATGGGCGCATTTTGCTATAGGAGGCGGATCTTTATACTTAGAATTTTTTCTTGAACATCTTTGCTTCTTCATCAAGCAGGGCGCATTTTGCCTAGGCAGGAGGACAAGCTTTCATACTTAGAATTTTTTTATCACATCTTCATCAACTTGGGCGCATTTTGCCATGGCTGCAGGATGAAACACCTGAGTTAGAAAATTTTTGGCATCTGGTGCTTGAGGGTACATTTTGGCCAAGCAGGAGGATGAAGTCCAATACTTAGCCATTTTTCCTGACCTTTGCCAGCCTCTCCATGTCCTCCTATTTATAGTAAGTCCCCTAACTCTTGCATCTCTGAAGCTCAGAACGATTTGAAATTTCAAACACTGCATCCTCACGACCTCATCAACCCATTGACACTACTATTTTTAGTTGGCCTACTATTTTTAGGCCATTTCTGAAGGTGATTTGCTATAAATAGTAACTGCTTGCTTCTGATAGCTCTACTACTCTGATTGACTTGAAATTTGAATGACGTGCTCCTCACCACGTGACCTTACTGCTGACATCAGCGCATGCAACTGATTTGCTATTTTTAGCCTGTTTCCAAAATGACTTACTATAAATAGTAAGTGCTCCGTTTGTCTTCAAATTTTACCAGCAGATAGCTTGAAGGATACTGATCACAGTGGTTTACACCGGTTTTCGAAAATTCTGACATTTTACCCTTCTTTTCAGGCCCCGAAGCTGGAAACCCTAATTTGTTCTGCATGCATATCAAATGATCTTTGTTTGTCCTCGTTCCTGTTGCATTGCGATCAGCTCGTGATTCTAAAGTGCTGGGAGGCGGCTTCCGAGACGCACCTGCTAAAAATAGTAAGTTCCTTACTGAGTGACCATCTCCGTTTGCATGTCACATCATCGCGAAGCTCTCGAAAAACCCATAAAGAATATGCAGACATGCAAAGAAAACCCTGACATGCAAACCCTAAAAATAGCCTCGGAAGGATGAACTCTGAAAGTTGTCTCATTTTGCATGTTACACCATCGCGAAGGTCTCTAAAAACCAGAAGGAATCTCTAGACATGCAAAGAAAAACTCTGCATCTAAGCCCCGAAATCTGCTCCGGAAGCTGGACTGCTAAAAATAGTAAGTTGTCTGTTTCTGCCCAAATTTTGCATACAAGTAACTTGATGTGCTCCGAATGCAGTGTGACTGTTAAAACTTCAAAAATATCGACAGAATGCCCTGAATTGCACACTTACTAAAAATAGTAAGTTGCCAGAATCAGATGAAATTTCAGTGGAAGCTTGCTGGAAGCACACTAACATCAATGTTAATCTCTGTTTTCAATTTATTCACCTTATTCAACCTCAAACTGACCAGGAAAGATGAAACCCTAATTTTCAAACTCGGCCAAATTCACGTTTAAGCTCAACGGCGGAGAAATCCCCAGAAAGGCAGACAGAAAAGAGATGGAGAGTGAGAGAGAGACAAAAAAAACCAAGCCAAAAGACCAGAATGGAGCAAAAACAAAAAAAAATTAGGGGGTCCTGTTGACGTGGTTTTTGTGACCGCACTAAGCAGTGAGAACAAAATAGTTGGGCTACTCATCTCTCTTGATCAAAACATGTACGTATTATTATAAGATTCTGAGATAGATCACGTTCAAAACTTCGAGGTTCCTTAAAAGTGCGAATAGACCCGAGTTTGCTTGGTTGATGTGTTCTTTATGTTCTTACGAGGGGACTTACATGTTGTTGGGCTTCTTGTAGTTAGCGGCTAATGTATGATTTGAAGGGGTTCTTGCGTATATGATTTGGCAATATAGTTCGTTTTCCTAAAGCTAACCAGAAATGTGCGGAAAGTAAAGGAGTGTAGGGCCTAAGAAACTTATATTCTATCCTAAATGCAAGATATGGTTCGGTTTTGTGAGACTTCAGCCAGTTTTTAGCCTCCACTTGGATAGGCTTATTAAAATTAGATTGCAATCTTCAAGGGAATAGCAAAGGTGTTAAATTGCAGTTTATTTGCCGCCATCCTGTATGTGCACATCTAAAAGTCTGGCAGTTCAGTTCAAGATAATCTCCAGTTGGTAGCAAAATGAACTTATCATCAACAAGAGTAAGCTAGTGGTATGGAATAAAAACTACCTCAACAAAAATACCACACATCATAGTAAACTACTTGCATGAAATTAAGCTACTTTGGATACGAAAGGAAGAAGAGACCTTGCTAGCTATTCATGACAAGACGAATTACACCATCAATGAAAAGATCTATTATCATGAAAAGTATTACACAACAATCTCCACAAAAGTTTTCAAAGGGAAAACTTTCTTTCTTCTCCACACTATGCAAAATGCCTACAATACTCTACTCTCTAGCTCTATCTCTAATGCTAATATCCAATCTCACACAATGTCTACTGTCTAATCTGTTACAAATGAGGGGGACTCCCCCTTTATATAGCTAGCCAAGTCCCAAAGACGGCTAGGGTTACAATCAATAGAGTGGCCAGAATCGTGCCACCTCAGCCCTGTTGTGACCTTTTCACACATCGCCCCATCTAAATGGGGACCCATAAATTTTTGCTCCGTTCTGGTCTTTTGGCTTTGGTTTTCGTCTTTCTCTCTCGTTCTGCTTCCTTTCCGCTTTCTGCTTTTCTGGGGACGCTCCCGTCAGCAAGCTTGAACGTAAGGTTCAACCAGGTCTGAAATTAGGGTTTCACGTTTTTAGGTCATATTGAGATCAGATTGAGTTGGTTTGACAGCTTTTGAACCTAGCAGGGTTATTACCATGTTTTCAGCAAGCAACCCCTGAACTTTCACTGAATTCTGCCATCATTCTATTTTTAGTAAGTGTCAGTTTATGGTTGATTTTCGTAAGATTTTTCACATTTTGGCAACTTCATTGCACTCAAAGCACTTCAGATTCACTTTTGACAAATTTTGAGCAGAAACTGACAACCTGCTATTTTTAGCAGTTCCGCATTCGGAGGCAATTTTCAGGGCTTAAACGCAGAGTTTTTCAACGCATGTCCGAAGATTCCTTGTGGGTTTTTCGAGACCTTCGCAGTGATGTGACATGCAAAGTATGATGATGACTTTCAGCATTCGGCCTTCGGAGGCCAATATCAGGGTTTGCATGCAGACATTTTCAGCGCATGTCGTCATTTTCTTTCTGGGTTTTCCAAGAGCTTCGCGACGATGTAGCATGCAAATGGAGCTGACCACTTTTCGGAAACTTACTATTTTTAGCCAGTGCGTGCATGTTGAAGATTTCTCTGGGTTTTTCTGGGTTTTTCAAGATTTCTCGGGCATTATGACATGCAAGATCATCCGACAGCCGGTTGATCACTTTTCAGGCCGCTTTCTATTTTTAGCAGGTATCACTTGGGCAGCAGCTCGACGCTTCAGAACTACAAGCTGATCATCATGCAACTGAAACGACGTCAAACGGAGCTCATCTGAGCGACATGCATAAATTAGGGTTTCGAGCTTCAGCGCTAAAAATGAGGAGTCAAAGGTCAGAATGTTCAAAACTGAAGTACCCACCATGATCAGCATCCTTTCGAGAGTATGTTGGCAAAATTTGAAGGCAATCAGAGAACCTGCTATTTTTAGTAAGGCATTTTGGGCAGGGGCTATAAATAGAAAGTTGATCTCGGCATCGACATACACAGGCAAGTTCACCGACAATGGGCCCACTGTCCAAATTTCAAAGCAAACGGAGCAAGGAAGGCCTCAGAAACCAACACTTACTATAAATAGTAAGTCACCTCAGCAGCAGCTATAATTGGCAGGTCAGCACCAAATCCCAGCAAATACAGGTCAAGCATGTGATGAAAAGTCCGTGGCGCGAATTTCAAAGCAAACAGAGTTACGGAGAATGAAGAGTCAGCTGGTTGCTATTTTTAGCAGGTCGATTAGGGTTTCCTAAAATCAAGGGCAGAACCCGACAGTCACGCAGGATCAGCATCCGATGGCAATCACCATGTTTCAGGCATTCAACACGCAAATTTTGAAGACTTTCTGAGAAGTTTCTATTTTTAGCAGGCTGCTAAAAATAGCAGGTACAAACAGACATCAGGGACTAACAGAACAAGCTAGTCAAAATTCAGAGCAAAGTGAAAATCGGGCTTTCAGGAGTCAGAATCCAGTCAATGGCATGAAATTAAAGGAACTTTCTAAAAATAGAAAGTCAGGGTGAGTTAGGGTTGACCACGGAAAATCAACTCAAATCTGGCAACGGGCGTAAAATTGTGCTAAAATGGATAAAATTTCAAGTCCGGCATTAAAGCTCACTGTGAAGGCTGAACAGAGGCGGAAAATGGCTAAGTCTGGAAAACTTGACGTAGCAAGGTCAAAATGCGCCCAAGGTCATGGAGGGAGTAGAATGATGAAAATTTCACTAGGTGTCAGAAATTGAGCGTAGCTATGGTCAAATGCGCCCCAACCAAATTGAAAGTTGAGGTGGTCAAATGCGCCCAAGGAGGTTAAGGATTCAAAATTTTTTTCTAAGGCATTTCAAAGTGAACATAGCCATGGTCATATGCGCCCATGACACAAAATGGAAGTTGCACACATTAAATGCGCCCCTTTTGACAAAATTAGATATTGACCCTCTCATATGCGCCTAAGTGAAAATGAAAGTCCCATGTGCTAAATGCGCCTTGAAGAAGAGTGAGTGAAAAGCGCCTGAGTGTTAAAAACGGAAGCCCGTGGGTTCAAATGCGCCCAAAGCCCAGACTGGATGTTGATATATTGATTGGCGCCTAAGTGTTGAAACTAAAAGCTCATGATATTAAATGCGCCTCCAACTGGAAACATCATGGGTAAAATGCGCCCTTGCTAGCTAAAGGGACTTGGAAAATATCCTTAGGCGTAGAAATTGGAAGCACCACCTCTCATTTGCGCCCAAGCTTAAAGTGAAACCTTGGTGGGTAATATGCGCCCCTGGGTGTCAAAAAGTGAAAGAAAGCCATGCTATATGCGCCCCTCTTTGGAAGAGTTGAAAATTTTACTAAGGCACAAAAATGAAAGTTGACCTAGCTATACGCGCCTGGCTCAAAGCAAAAAAAAAAAAACATAAAAAGACGCCTAATGTCATAAAACTGGAGGTTGATGGTCTAATATGCGCCTAGGATGCAAAATGGAAGTTGACTATGTCAAGTGCGCCTAAGTCAATTGAAACCCCCATGTGCCATATGCGCCTAGTCAAAAAGTGGATGCTTGGTAGTCAAAATGCGCCTAAGTCATTAGAATGAAAGTTAGATGGGTGATATGCGCCTGGAGAGCAAGGACGTGGGTAAAGAGTTTAAGCGTTGGAAATGAAACCTCCACTAGCTATATGCGCCCCTAGTTAAATTGGATGGAGACCCTTGAGAATGCGCCTGGGGTGTTGAAATTAAGAGTTAGACACATGATTTGCGCCTATGTTAAAAATGAAAGTGCCAAGTCCAATATGCGCCCAAGCACAAAATGGAAGTAAGACCCATCAAATGCGCCTTTGCCTGGGAGATGGATCTCAAAACATTCTAAGTGCCAAAGTGGATGCTTGCTAAGGCATATGCGCCCAAGAGTGAAAGCTAAAAAAACGACTGAGTTAAAACTTTGAATATAAGATACAAAATGCGCCTGAGTGAAAAGTGAAAGTAGGCCTACTCAAATGCGCCCAGTCTTAAGAATGAAACCTCAACATGCAAAATGCGCCCAAAGCCCATCATCTAATATGCGCCCAGAGAGGAGAAAACACAAAAACGTCTAAGTTATGTGAATTGAGAGTGCTACCTATGATTTGCGCCTGGGGGTATTTAAATTGAAACTTAAGCATGCCATTTGCGCCCCTCTGGAATCAAAGCATCATGATTAATATGCGCCTGGCATTAAAAATGGAAAGAGGACCTATCAAATGCGCCCCAGCAACCTGAAATTAATAGAAAACCGTCCTAGGTGTTGAGTTTGAAAGCTGACATAGTGATACGCGCCTGGCTGGGAAGAGATTAGAAAATATTCTAAGTGGTCAAGAAACTTGAAGAGCACCATACTATTTGCGCCCCACTCCAGATTGGATGTTCCTCATGAGATTTGCGCTTGAATGTTGAAACTGAAAGTACCAGAGGTCATATGCGCCTGAGGATGGGAAAATTCTCTAAGGCGTCAAAACTAGGAGCTCCACCTGTGAAACGCGCCTGGGAGCTTTACATAAGATTTGCGCCTAGCAAGTGATTGTTAAATGATGAAACTGGAAGCTCGGCATGCTTCAAACAAATGCGCCCTCAACTTTGAAGTCTACCATGGCAGGTGCGCCTTCAAAAAGAAAGATGGAGTTTAAAAATCTTCTAAGGCATTAAATCTGAAACCTCCACATGCCATTTGCGCCCTTGAAGTTCAAACTTTGGCTAAGGCGTGGAAAGTGAGAGCCCAGCCTATCATTTGCGCCTAGAAAGGAGAAGAGGTTAGAAGGAATATTAAAAGCCAAAATTAAAAGTAGCCTATGGTGAAATGCGCCAAGTGCAAGGTGTTGATAAACATTGCTAAGGCGTGGGAATTTAGATGTCTCTCAAGGGTGGGTAATAAAAGACTAAGGTGGAGAAAACAAAGTTGCTAGGCGTTGGGAGTGATAAGCCTATAAAGTAAAGTGCTAAGACGTTGAAAGTGTTAAGTATGGAAATTTTTTTCAAAGGCGTGGTTTTATCCTCCATCAAGTGTTATGTGCGCCCAAAGTGTAATGGTGATGAATAAAATGACTAAGGCGTTGAAATTGAGATCCTCCATGATATGTGCTTTCAAGAAAATTTTCGGAGATGAGAAAAATAAATTTTTATTTTATTTTATTTTATTTTTTTCACAGGAAAAGTGATCAAAGTTGAATATAAAATTTTCTAAGGCAAAATGCAAAGTGATCCAAAATTTTTCTAAGGCACAAAATTTTCTTCCTTAAGAAAATACGCCTGGGTTTGGAGGACGATAAAATTTTCAGAGGCATGGATGAATTTGCCAGTGAAGAAGTCAGATGATGCCTGCTGCACAGGGTCAACGGATATTTTCAAGTAAGAGCAAGGAAATGCGCCTGGAATTGAAGAAATGGATTAAATTTGGTGAAAATCATTTTTTTTTCTTAGGTTCAAAAAATTCAAAAATTAAATGAACCCGTTCGTTGGGTACCCATGGATTCGACGCATTCTGAGAGAAATTTTCTTCTGGGTATTAAAGATTGTTGATGAGGAGGGGATTTTAAAATCTTCTACACTTTGTCGAGGCCTTCAGGGTGAATATTTTGATGGGCACCAGGTTGATGAATTTCCTAAGGGAAATGTGAAATTTTTCTAAGGCATAGAATAAAATGTGCCTTGGCCGATGAATTTGAAAATGATCGCCTAGGTAATTTTTGATCAAATTCCGGATGAAAACATTTTTCTCGAGCCAGAGTTGAACGAAATATCAAAGTGATGTGCGCCAGGAAAAATGCAGGATGGGTTGAAAATTTGACTAAGGCATGAGGAATTATGAAGATGGCAAAAGTTTGCTAGTGGGGGGCGATGAACGTGAAAATCTTGGTAAGTAAGTCGAATTTATATTATGAAGTGTTCTAATGCTCTTCTCCTTGCTTGTTTTGCAGGAGGAGCGTCAAGATCAGGCGGTGGCGACTTAAAGTGATGAAGGAAGAAAAGTTGCAAGAAAATGGCTAAGTGTTGAAGAAACATTTTCAAGATTCAAGATGGAGAAAGGAGCGGAAGTTTGAGCAAGGTTGAAGAAAAACATCAAGAAGAAGGTCAAGAGAAGTTCAAGTTGAAGATCAAGAGCTGTTGAGGAGGCAATCTTAGAGACTCTTTTACCCTCCTCCAAGTGAGCAACAGAATTGGCTGAGCGAGAAGATCAATAACAGTGTGAACGCGTCTACAAAAGGGAATCTTCTAGAAGGATGGTGGCCATTAATGGCTCATTTATTACCCCACTCCTCTTAGTGGCGGTTTTTAGGGCGAATCTTGTTTAGGGCTGAGGTGGCACGATCGGGGCCATCCAGCCGATTGTAATCTGAGCCGTCAGTTGGACTTGGCCAACTATAAAAGGGGGAGTCCCCCCTCATTTGCACTCTCATTAGCTTAGAGTTAGACAGTAGACATAGAATAAAGGGACAACTTAGAAGTAGATTGATAGTGTAGTTGGAGGAGAAGGAAAGTTTTCCTTTGAAAACTTTTGTAAGAAATTGTCGTGTAAAACTTTCATAATAAAAGATCTTTCATTGATGGTGAAATTCATCTTTGTTGTGGATAGCTAGCGAGGTTTCTTCATCCCTTCTACTTCAAGTAGCGTAGAGTAGCGTAAATTTCATTTTTATGCAAGTAGATAGTAATAATGGAATGTGGCGTTTGATCTAAGCAACTTCGTCTATCCATACCACTAGTGTATTTGTTGATGGTGAATGCACCTTGTGTGGTCAACTGGAACATCATGTACTTAACTTCAATCACAGTTTGAATAATGGTATGCGTCGTTGTGATGGTATCCTTATGTCAAGTGGTGGTTTGAACATCTTTAGTCATCTCCCTCGAAGATTGCACCGACTCCGTGGAAGCTGTCCGATGCGAGGCAAAGCGAAGTCCGGTTAGAAGTTTGCTGAAGTTGAGCTCCATATCCCACCCCTTAGAGTAGATTAGAATCTTCTTAACCTTACCTCATTTCAATTCAGTACTTTTTGGTTAGAATAGGTAACTCGCGCTTCATAGACAAATCTTTCGAGCTATTTGAATTCCTTTCTCCGCTGCCGAACAATTCCGTAAGTCCCCTTGAAATACCAGCAAATCACATCGAGCCAAACTGAGCCTATTCGCACTAAAAGAACCTTGGAGTTGAACGCATGAACTTTCTTGCAATCTTAGCATGCGGAATACTTTGATCAAGAGAGAATAGGGAAGCCGTTGGCAACTTTATTCTGCGTTGTTGCGGTCACGAAAAACACATCAACAAGCCCTAACCCCAAAAACTGCCAGAATAGGGAGTGGTACATTAAATGAACCAAAGATTCCCACTCACTCCCAAAAATAGTAAAGGTAATAAATATCCACATTCAGTCTTCTAGAAGATCCTTGTCCAGTAGTGTGTTCCCATTTGCCTTCTCTCTGACTGCCAACTCCACGAATCTGCGAAGCACGGCCTCAACCTCCTGAACTGAAATAGGTGGAACACAATCTAGCTGAAACTCTAATACTGTGACTGAATGCTCATGCCTCGTACAAGATTTTCTCCAAGCCATCAAGGAGTCCTGTGTGTTCTGGATCAAAGTGGAGAAAGCAGAAGTATTCTCGAAATCATCTTGTACAAAGGTCTTTACATCTGAGAAGAAAGGCACCAGCAAACCCCTCAAATTATCAACACTTATCTCATCCGGATTCAGCCACCTAGCAAATATGGCCTCAAAGGTATTTTGAATTCCATCTATAATATTGGCCATAGCCTTATGTATCCTGGCTGAATCTGCCTGTGCCGCATCGAAGAAACCACGCCCC
>VDFB02168827.1:0-12858 GCA_007258455.2 Sequoia sempervirens
TTTAGCCCATTCTAATTGCATAATACTCTTAGCTTCCTTTTGTAGTTTTTTCTCAATAAAGAATACCCTTCCCCGTACAGATTTTGGTATATTTATTTTTGTTTTCAAAATCTTCGCCTTGATGCTGGCTAATATAAAATGTGATATTCCTTTTCACAGTCAGACTGAGGAAATTAAGTAATTTACTTGGTAATGCCATGCAACATGCAGTCGCATATTGCAAGCGAACTTTCTTTTCAAAGATATTAACACAGCTTATATTGAAGGAATTTTAGCATTATAGTTACAACACGTAAAAACACAAGAACCAGAAATGCCATAAAACATATGAATGAATAGTTTGCTAAAGGTATAAGAACTTCCAAATTAGATTACACTTTTAGGGGAGCTAACAGAATCCCTTTTATCAGAAGGTACACCAGATGAAGCCTTTGAGACTTTTACTTTTTTGGGAGATGAAACTTTTGGAGAGTCTTTTTTTTTTCTCTCAACAGTTCGCTGTAGGACCCTTAAGGGTATGCCACCTAGGTTGAAATCTTCTTTCAAACTATTTGTCAAAAACCGCAAATCAGTATCTGAAAGTTCAGTTGAGCCAGCTACAAATGCAACAAAAGTTGGTGGTCTAGCCTTCACTTGAGTCAAATATTTCACCCTTGGCCCTTGAGCTTGATCTTTCCATGAATGTCTGGCCATCACCTGTTGGAAGGAAACTTGTCAAGGTATGGTGACCTCCATGATTAATGATTTTACTAACATGGGTTCAAGCTTCCCAACTTGAATGGGAGAAACTTTTTAGCTCAAAATTAAGTCCAGAAGTGAAAGTTTTTACTTAGATATTTAGAAAATAATAGCAGGAAAGAAAAATAAGGCGGTGAATCACCTTTCGAAGCCAGCGGTTCAGTTGTGCTGTGGGTAATCTTGCACACCATTTATCATAAGATTCTATGACTTTCCTCATGACAGCTGCCCGTCCTTTTCCTTCCAATGCTGATATAAATACAGTAGGTATTCCTGTTACCTGGAATGTAGAAAATTGCAATTATAATCCAAATACGAGTAAATTGCAAATTACTTTCATCAACCATATTTAGTGACACCTTGAAGGAAAGGAAATTCTAAAATATAACAAAACATATTAAGAATGAACACTAGGACCTACAAGAAACATAATTCAACCCTTAAAATAGAAAACAATGAAGTGTGCTGAAAAAGGTAAATTGTGCTAAAGAAAGTTCCTTCAATATTACTTAGAAAGCATGGTACAGAACTACAAAAAATTGTCCTCAATCAAAAGATGGCAAAAAAACTCTCCCCACTAATCAACCCACAAGGGTTGATGTAAAGTATTACTACCATTATCACATTTCTTTTGATTGGCATGCATGATTCCATGAGGTGGGAATCCTGAGAGGCTAAGTTGTTAGTTCTGGTACAAGAATGGATGCAGGTTCAAGATTCAAGTATACTGGTATGGCAATTCTTCCCAGGTATGGAATGGCTGTATATATATGCAAAAAATTATATATATACTATACAGAATTGAAAATACATTTAATAATTGATACTATGATAGCAATAAAGGTAATTGATAATTCAACGTTATGTCATATATTAAATTAAACTACTTTTATTTTAATCAACTTCAAAAATATTCTTTACATTATAAAGAAAAAAAAATAACATTTTATAAAAATCAAAATATAACATGATCATAGCTTTATTATATACATCATACATTTGAGATCCTTGGCATGCACCTATACTGCATCAAGGAACCAGAGTAGGGAAAAAGTGTCACGAAATGCCTAGAAACAAAAGTGAAAATTAGAAATGGTGTTTCATTTTTTTTAAATGTTAAAACCACATCTTCCCGTCACGTTAATGGTAACAGAGGTGTAAACCCTACCATATATCCCAAGCAAAAAAATCCATTGAAATCCATGAAAGAAAACATTGAAATTTTGCATAAACTTTACAGCACAGTTAAAAATAAGGAAAAATATCCGAAAACCACTGTGAAATGAATGGATATAAACCCTACTATCAACAAAATTCATCAAACCGACATTTTTTTGCGATTTAATCACAATTAAACTTAAAAAAAGGGGCCAAAAGTCAAAATAGTTGGTCAATGGTTTTTATACAAAATCACAAGTTTTTTGGGGAAAATATCGGCATTTAAAATTTTCATGCTTAATCACAATTTTTGCAATTTTTTGCTGATTTTTGCTTCTTTGTATCTAACAACCTCTACGCCCAATAAACTTGAACTAGCAGCCATTCTAAATAGATTGCTCTTTTAAGGAAAAAATATGAAAATTTGGAAATGTAACCCTACAGTACTATTGTGTATAGAATGCACACCAAAAGATTTTAGTTTAGCTCACCACAATGGAAGGGGATATAGCCAAAGTAGGGCATGGGCTAAAAGTACTACCTTCAGACTCAATACGGAACTAATAGAATTTGAATGCCAAGATTGAATGGCATAGACCTCTGTTGGAAAAAGGAATAAATAAGCAAATGTTGCAAGATCAACCACAATATTTATCTCATGTTCAACACTCCGATAGAGGCACAAGTCAAATTAAACTAAGTATAGCTCTGAGAGGGGCATGAGCCTATAAATATGGCTTGGTAGGATTAAATACATGGTGCAGCATTATGTAATGGTATAGTACACTAAATGCCAGCAAGGGATAATGTGGCACATCAGCTGCCAACATGATATGGCATGTCATGTCAAGGGGAGGTGCCAGCACATAAATGATGCAATAATCAAGTAGGCTGCCAAAAAATACAAATGGAGTAAGAATTAGCAAAGGGCGTGAAGTCTTGAACTAGCAGATGAATGAAAAAGCAAACCAATAGCATGGCACACAACATTAAAAAGTGGCACTACCATTTAACAAATAGTGCAGCCATTTAAATGGTCAGAAGAGCATTTTAAAGGAGCAAAATAACAGTGTGTAGGTAGAAGAATATGCAATGATAAAATGCAACATGGAATGGAGGTATTCAAAGTTGGCATATAAGGTTTCAAGCTTCAGGAGCTCCATGGAAATATTTGTATATTTCAAAGGTCATAATGTTTTATGGGAACCTTGGTGGCCATTGGATCGTGTTCCAACAGCCACCAGGAGATTTCAATTTATTTCCTTGCTTTTGGTATAAAGTACAACACGCTTTATTGATTTTATTAAATTAACAGATGTGGGGAAGTTAAAGGAAAAAGAAAGAGGTAAATATTATAACCTCCCACCAGTGGTTGATTAAGTCTGCGGCCCACCACAAAGGAGAGGAAAATAATATTTTATTTCCTATATTAATAAGCACATATGATGTAAAGAAAAAGACATTGTGTTTTAAAAATCAAGTCCGTTTCTCAATGGCTTGTGGGACTTCACAAGGAATTGAAAAGCAAAGGCCAAAAATCCCTGCCATTGGCCCAAGGAATCCAAGTTGGCAACATTTAATTTTATTTAGATGTTGAGGATTAAATGTTTGTTGAGAAACCTTCACAAACTTTAAAGCTCCATATTGGTCTTGCCACCTCCCAGAAAGAAATTGAATCTGCCATGGTGCCACTCCATCTCACAACAAGAACTTCTCCAAAAGATCAAATATGCAAAGAGCCAGATCAAATCAAAGTTCTTTGTTTCCGTGTGCACAATTTGTGAAAGCAAAAGGAAATATAATAATATTAAATAAATTAAAGTTTGGCACTTTAATATTTAGGATGGTACGTAAAATTGAAATATCAATGAGTGGGAAATGGAAGTGAATAGAGATCCAGTGGAAATATTAAATTCATTTGTAATATTTCAAAGGCAAATCAATTGTTATAGGAAAGACTGCCATAAATGAATTAGGTAAATGCATTCACTCGCTGGGTGAAAATGTGTGGGAAAATGAAGGCAAGGAAATATTTAAGTCCTTCTAATCATAGTTCGCAAACTCGGACACGGAGAGTAGTCAACAAGCCAAAAAAAAATTGACTCGGAGAGAACTCAGCAAAACTCAACACCTTAAAAAACACTTAAATTATTGAAAAAAAAAAATATAAATTTTATGCAAAATATAGCTACAAAATGAATCAAATGAGTTTGGTGGGGATTTGGGGGAACACTCTCAACAGGGTGTAGAGGTTTGGGGGCAACGGGCAGCACCCCTCATGGGGGTCTAGGGGCAACACTCCCAACAGGGTTGAGGGGCAACGCTCCCAACGGGGTTGAGGGGCAATGCCCCTCATGGGGGTCTAGGGGCAATGCCTCTCATAGGGTTCAAGGCACAAAATTTCATCCTGCACATCATTTTCACAATTTTATCAATTAAGGGAGAAATTAGGTATTTGACAAATTTTTGTGAAAATTATTTGCTCTCCAAGTATTTTTGTCAAACACGCTGAGCTTTTGGCGAATACTCGTCAATTTTTTGGCGACTACTCGCCAGAAACTTGGTGAGTTTGACTGGAAAGTTAACTCGCGAGTTACTCGGCAAGGTTCAAATGTAAATTTTCATTGACTTACAAAAAGATGAAATTAAATGCGAGGAGAATACATTGTGAATAATATTTCTAAAGAGAATTTACAAAAGAATGGTTTTTCACATGGCAATGAATATTTTTACAAAAGGGAAAGTATGTAAAGTGAAATATTAAAACTATAGTTTTAATGTTTTAATTCTTCTAAAGTGAAATATTATTTGTCTCGTTCCACCTTCACAAATGTTGCATAGGAAAGCTCCCACAAGCCAAAGAGGTGAACAGGAAACTATCAAATTAGGTGGTGGTTGAAAAAATGAATGCTCCTACTATAGCTAGCAAAATTCAAACTTTAGATTCAAAATTCAATCAATTACTCATCTTCTTTTCCCCTCATTTTCTCCCTTTATTTTCCCTCTTTTCACTCTTCCTATTATGTTATAAATACCTCAAAGATTGAGTTGTTAAGGGCTGGAACATTTTGCAACAGTTTGTACTGTTGTGGTGCTCCTATCCCTAAGAGGAATTGTGTATGTCACTAAGTTATTGCACCTAGGACATGTATTCTTCTACCTCTCCACATTTGTTGCCTAGTTCCAAGGGAGCCTCATTGTATATTTCCAAAAGGAGCTATGTTCATGTAATGGTTGATTGATTAGCTATTATTTGAATGGTTTTGTGTCTCATCTTTGTTCATCTTTAGCTGTTAAGTGCATGTTTCTTTCAGTCGATTATTGCAAGGTGAGTTGTTAAGCTCTAATAAAACGATGGATGGATGCCTACTCTTGGCTTATGGCCTTTTTATAATTTTTGTATTTCAATTTCAGCATCTCTCTCTCTCTCCCTTGTGATGTTAAAGCTAGGTTAGAGTAGATGGGGAGGCATCCGTTGATCTAAAGATTGGCTTCTCGGTCACTCATTGGCCTACAATTCTCTCCATTGTTGGTGGTTCGTGTGTGGCACATTGGTTCCTTGAAACAAGGGTATCTAGACCTTACCAACAGGTACCATAATAAAAACAAAACAAAAATTGAAATGTTTTTTTTCATTTCTCAAAAATTTGTAACTTTGTTTTTTCTAAACTTGAAAAATGTCTTTAATTTGTTGAAAGAATCTTACAAAATACAAGAAGCTAGTTCACTCCCATAGCACTTAACAAACATCTTTGGCACATTTGCAATCCTTTACCTTTGAACAAAAAAATCAAGCAGCATTAAAAATACAAAAATGTCAACTTGGAACAATATTGGAAGTTTGTGTGACTTGTGATTGCAAAATGAATAATGGCAAGTGTTTTGGGGCACTTTTAGGTTTTAAATCACAATTTAGGGTTAAAAGTATTTTTTAATGTAAGAAACAAGGATCACAACTTTGGTGCTGTTTAAAGCGCAATGCCTATGGGTTCCCTGAGCATACACACAAGGTATGCATGTGTCCCTTTTCTAAGCAATGGACAAATCATTGGATTAGTCTACCAACTGGTCCTCATAGGCTAACAGGTTGTTTAGGGGACCCCTTTGAGGGTGATCCATGGCTCTTTAGCAGACCTTTTGGTGCTTATTTTAGTACTCTTCAGCTCAATGTCCCAGTTTATTTGTGGTGTGCCTTCCGGAGGCCATTCTAGACACTTTGACCCACACTTACTATATTTAGTAGAAGTCATTTGGATAATGTTGCTTGTTTGGCATTTCAATTCCACACCTCTGTTATCACGGATTAGAAACAACTGACTATGCACAGCGCAAAAAATTGGTGTTTCAATTACGTGGCGCTTTCATGTCACAGTTAGAAGCGGACACCTATGCCTGAATAAAGCTGCTCTTAAAATTGGGAAGCTCCCTCTTCGCTAATGATGCTTAAAGAAAGTAAACTAAACTATTTGCCAATCTTTTTGTTCTCAACTAAGAGCACAAGGTTATAAAACTCTAGCATCATAGCTGAGGTTTTCTCTTTTTAGAACTTCAACTACAACTAGGCCTACTCTAATGACACTTCTAGCTACTCAAGTAAACTCAGAGCTTGAGAATTAGAAGTAAACAAGGAATGATTTAATAACATAGAACTCACATAAACTCACTTCCAACGAGTTGGCGTAACAAATAACACCTTTGGAGTGCAAGTTGGTATGGATAGCTATGCACACTACGTGATGAGTGCTCTTCAAATTAGGAGGGGAAGCTCCCTCGTTGTGTGGAAAAAATGCTTGAAAAGTAAACTAAACTATATCCTATCTTTTGTCAACTATAAGAGGCACAAGGTTTAATAAAAACTCTATACGTTGTAGCTAAGTATTTTTTAGTTTCGCAAGACTTAACTACAACACACAAAACTAAAGCTTATACTATCCAATTCCCTCAAGAATTCAGAGCATGAGGAAATGGAACAGGAATGATTATCAGACGATAAACTGGGTACAGACTCACAACGTGAAGGCAAGGTGGCGCGACTATATGCTTGTCTGAATAGGCTTATTATTCACACATATCACACGATAAACCAAGTATTGATTCTCAACTTGAAGGCAAGGTGGCACAACTATCAACCCAATCTGAATAGGTTTATTGAATACACACATCACATGATAACCAAGTACAGATTCTCAACTTGAAGGCAAGGTGGCGCAACTATCAACTCAATTTGAACGAGTTTATTGAACACAAAACACAAAGGATAGCCAACTAGGATGATGATGCAAATTGCATTGGCCCGAGACAGCATACAATCTCTGATCGAACTAGCCACTATATCTAACTAAGGCAAGCATTCACCATCATAATTGCGCCAGAGGCAAATTGGCATAACAATTCATGCTAATAGTAAATACTCATGAACGTCTGAGCGAGCAATAATACAGGGCAAGGTAGGCACAGCATGTATGCTATCACGCAAAAGTTATGTACAAATGAGCAAAAGATCTTATTTATATACATCAAGGTGTAGGGAACCCTAAAATCACCTTGAGTCAACTACAGTCTTGCAATGCATGCAAGATTTATTGCTAAGCCCTAATAAAGCAAACTATACAGTTAACTGGAAAGCTACCATCAGTTAACCGATACAAATTAATCTAAGTGGACAATGTGCAAGCATGCACGTCCTTATTGAAAGAAAGTTAACTGGAACACTACCATCAGTTAATGTAAACCCTAAATACAACTCTAAGTCACTTGCAAGATATCTATGAGGATAAAGATAAACATGTGTGGACCCATTAAAGAACGAAGATGAAGGTCGAGTTCTAATTGCATGCTCCGGATTCTGTTCTCGCAGATGACTGCAGGTTCTAACTGACTGATCACTGGCCGTTATCTCGAGCAACTCAAACAATCTTGGAAATCTCCACACACTTAAACTGGCATTTCACTGACTAGTAACTCTAGCGGCTCTGTAACTGAAGCAATGGCCACTATCTCTTTTGTAGCTTGATGTCTTTGACGCTTTTCCTTAATGAAAGAGTGTTGCATGACAAAACTGCAAAGCTTCACTGCACACACTCTGGTTGCGTAAAATTCCAACGGTATCAACCCTCTAAACCGGCTTTGTAAGACAATCAGCTATACGAGGCATGCAACTATATGGATTTGAGTGACTACACCTGTCAATCCTTCTAATGCGCTTGATACAAATCGATGTCAGCTTTTCTAATGAAATCATGAATTAAGACCAATTTGGTCTTGAATTCAGTCTGTGTGAATTGTATTTTGAAAAACTCGCCTGTTGACTGTGAACACGGCTATATTCTGACAAGTTTTCTAGAAAGTTAAAAATAGCCTATCGAAGGGCAATTTTCACAAAAAAATCTGAGATATGGGTTTTGTCCAGAAAAGAATTCTAAGACAACCCAGAACGTCAGAAATGCGAAAATTTAACTTCTACTCGACCATGCAAGGAATTTTCAGTTGAGAAAATTAGAGCCTCAAGAACTGATGCTCTAGAGTAAATTTTCCTAAAAAAATTCTAGCACATGGGTTTTCTCGAGGAAGCTATTCTGAATAAACCCAGAAGATTTGTTTTGTCAAAATTTTGCTTTTCTTCAAACATGCGAATGAATTTAAGACGAGATTATGGAAGAAATTGAGAAGAAGAAAGACGTTTCTTTGATGCTCTCTTCTATCAAAATTGCCACTTAGTCTTGAAATTCGCTAATAAATCTAGATTTGCACCTGCAAAAGAAAGAATTTGATGCCTTCACTACTGATTGCTGATGAAAATTCGCCCAACTCTGAAAAGAAAATTCGCCTCTGCTAAACTAGATGAATGAGAATGGACGCCATGCTTGCATAAATAGAGCAAATTCGCACCATAAAAGCATGACTGCAAGATTTAAAACCCCAACTGCGAAAAGAATTATCTGATTGGATCCCCTCTAGTTGTACTCCAACTAACTCGGAGTCCCGAATTACAGAAAAATATTAAAATATTCATCTTGCTTTATATGTGAATTTAATATTAAATATTAAAAAGGGCGCCATTAATGAATTAATGAAGAAAATCGCCACTTTTTCTGTTAGCATGCAAAAGTCGAATATTAATATTATTTTGGTAAATTAGGAAAAATCTAAGCACACTGATTCCGAAAAGTCAAAAATTAACTCTCCAGGTGTCCGTTTGCACAAGTTATGAGATTTTTCGCTAACTTCCTACTTTATAGCTCCCTGAAAAATCACAGTTGACCATATTCAGCACTGATTTCCGGATGACTGAGGCTGTGACCGAACAAAGATATCAATCACAAAGCCTGCAGAGCAAGGATGAAATGTCTGTTGGGAGCTGCAACTGCTAAAATCAACGTTTGACACCTCAAAAAATTAGGCGCCTTTGATTAAATTGATTTTCAGGCACCAAACAACCATTTCTTCATTTTGCCATCTGACGCTTCAAACTACCGCTGATAGAGAACGATGAACCCTACTGACTGGATAGTAGGCTCACTGCATGACTAGAAGTATTTTGCATCCAATGACTGTATGTATGGTACCAGAAGACTACATCTTGGCCCTCAAAAAGAAGGGCGCACCTGGCCTATAAAGGCTCAAACACCATTTTGGAAAAAGTACAACTTTCAACCAGATAGCCTATTTCACCCCTTGACACCGGGAGCTGGGGTGCCCCCTTCCGTGTCAAATCTGTGAGTGGCACTGCATGACGCGAAAACCCTCTGACAAAACTGCGGTAGAAGGCACATAATCCAAGAAACCCTCTAAGCTGAGTCAAACTCTCTGGAACTGGCCAATCTAATATAGCACGGATTTTCTCTGGATCCATGTGTACCCCATCTGCACTGATAATATGTCCCAGATATAACAGCTCTGTCATCCCCAAGGCACACTTGGACTCCTTGGCGTACAAGGACTCCCTGTCAAGTATGCCTAGTACAGTATCCAGATGAGCCAGATGCTCCTCCCAAGTCCGGTTGTAAACCAGAATATCATCAAAGAAGACTAATACATATCTCCTCAGCTGTGGCTGGAAAACTCTGTTCATCGTAGACTGGAAAGTGGCAGGTGCATTGGTTAGGCCGAATGGCATAACCAAAAACTCGTAATGTCCACAATGACAACGAAAAGCAGTCTTCTTGATGTCCTGATCTCTGACCCTAATCTGATGATATCCGGACCTCAAGTCAATCTTCGAAAAGAAACATGCACCATGGAGCTCATCTATGTGTGGGATCGGATACCTGTTTTTAATTGTTCTCTTGTTCAACTGGCGGTAGTCAATACACATGCGTAGAGAACCATCTTCTTTTTCACCAATACCACGGAAGATGCAAAGGGAGACTTACTATGCCGTATGTGCCCCATAGCCAATAACTCCTTAATTGTTTTTTCTATCTCATCCTTCAATCTCTTGGGATGACGGTAGGGGGTGATCATAACGGGCTTAGCGCCCTCTTCCAACTCGATAACATGCTCAATACCTCTATCTGGTGGCCTACCAGGAGGTATGTCACTAAACACCTTGGAGTGTTTTGTTCTGAGCTCCTGTATGTCCGGATGGTATGAAGGTTTTTGTTGTTCATCATGTGTAGGCATCACAACAAACTCTGCTGCCCAATCTACCATATCATGACGAACTAATCTCTCCATCCTCCTATAAGAAATCACCTTTAGGTTGTTGTCCTTAATGGCTTTGAGAACGTGAGTTTTACCATCAATCTGAAATTTCATCTCCATGTCCCGGAGATTGAGAGTAAACTCCCCAATTGCATGTAGCCAACGCATACCTAGCACAACATCGGTATCCCCCATGTTCACAACATAGAAATCAGCCTTAAACTCGAAGTTGTTGAGACACATAGGTAGATCCGAAACCATTCTTTCACACTTCAATGTGTAGCCATCAGCAACCTTTACCCTGATTCCTTCAAATTCATGTGTCTGAATACCACGTCTCTCTACAAATCGTGCATCTATAAAGTTATAAGTAGCCCCTGTATCCAGTAGAGAGATCACTTTTTGACCTGCTAAGATACCCCTCATCCTAAATGAACCTTCTTTTTGCATGCTAGTGATGTAGGCATCTTTTATTTGCTGCTCCTCTTCATTTCCCTCTTCTTTTTCTGAGTTTTCAGCCCCTTCATCATCATAAGCAGCTTGCTGGTCATCCCAATCAGTCAAGTCTTCTCCTTCATAAAACCATTCCATTTGCTTTGCTTTACCCTTGGGTCTCAAGGGGCATTCGTGTTTATCATCATAAGGTCCTTTGCACCAAAAACAAAGCTTTCTCTTCCTCAAATCATTGTAGGTATCTCTATCCAATGATGCTGCAAATTTCTTTTTTGGATCAGAATTTTCTGATTTCTTTGGAACAACCTTTTGGTCACTTGAAGAAGATGGTTTAGGCACAAATTTGCTTCGTGAGATAGATGGTTCCATGCTCCTTGCCTTTCTCATGGCTTCTTGCAATGTTGGTGGATCAAATGCTTTTATCCACCCTCTCATTGGCTCAAATAATCCCTCCACGAAGAGTATGATCAGCCTTCTCTCAGAAATTTCTGTGACCATAACTGATAAGTTTTGAAATTCACTAATATATGATTCCAAACTGCCAACTTGTTTCAGCTGTGCAAGGTCTCTAAAATAAGATTCAGGATCCTTTCTATCAAATCTTTCCACCAATCTATCAACAAACTCCTGATATGAAGTAATTCTATCATGTTGAAGTGTCACCATGCCATGGTGCCACCAATCATGTGCAATACCATCCAAGTGCAAGGAAGCAAACTTAATTGCATCAATTTCAGACATAGGACGTAATGATCAGAATGTGTCCAATTTGCTGATCCAAGAACGAACTGAAACCTTGCCACTTCCATCAAAATAAGGCATAGTTAGTTTGCCGGTTGCATGTTTGAGTTCATTGTTTTGTGGGTAAGATCTATCAAATCTCATTCTCAAGTGCTCCCTTTTTTGGCTCACATATCTATCAAAACACGTGTGCTGTTTGACTTCCGGTGGCAACAAATTCCACTCATCATGAATAGCCATCATATTATCTATAAATTGTGGCTCATGATCCTCTTCCAATCATGGTGTAGCTGGTTCATTTGGTAGAAATGTAAGACGTGTTGGCCTATCAAAAGTGAGAGTAGATGCCCTTCTACCCCTTGGTGTAGCCATTACACTTCCATGATCTTCTTGTTCCTGTTGATGCCTTCTTGGTTGACCAATCTGCTGTATGGCTAATGTCAATTGTTGCAAAGCATTAGCTATATGTTGTTGTTGTGCTGCTATCTGATGTTGACCTGCCTCTATACCTCTGAAAATATTCCTTGCTTCCTGTTCCTCATCATGTCTAGCAAACCTACGAGGACTACCTTCTCTTCTTTCCTCCATGAATACTTGTTGAACCTGTTCTTCTACCTGTTTACCCTGCTGTTCGGCTTTTCTTTGCCTGATATAATACCTATGTGGCCCCACTTCCTGTGATCTCATGTGCAAACAAACCCCAACAGGCTGGCAAGACCACTGCTCTGATACCACTGTAGTAAGCCCGGATGGCTTAACCCCAATTTGATCTCACTAATGCTGATAATAATTTTCTGTTCTGAAATTTTTTTTTGTTTTGTTTTGATGGTTTTTTGATTTTTTGTGTTTTTGGAAAGCAATGCTTTGAAAGGAAAATGCTGATATAACTAAGAAACTTGAACAGCAAATAGATACTTGCATGCAAATGCAAAATAACGATTTTTATTACTTCTAACAGCACTAGCACACTTTTATTTACACATGATCATTAATTCTATGGCATGCAAGAATTATATATACAAAATTATTAGAAGAACTTGATAGACGCCTTATGGAAACCCCTGATCAGATTTGTTGCAGCTGATTGTGCATTTGTCACACAGATTCTTGATGGCAAATAGTCTT
>VDFB02168828.1:0-13314 GCA_007258455.2 Sequoia sempervirens
CAATGTGGGTCGCGATGAATACAAGGATGAGTATGCGATTTTAATCACACTTCTGAATCGTGTCTCAGGTCAAGAACATGCAAATGTTTTCCAGCCTTGGATGTATTACATTATTGGTCGCATCATTTCTGGGCAGGAGCATTATGACTGGGCATCCTTCATCAGTGACATTCTCCACAGGCAAATCACCGGTTTCTTAGTTGCCCATGAGTTTCACATGTGTTCATATCTCGTGTACTTGATCGCTTATCAGGGTCAGTTCCGAGGACTTAACACCGTGGGCATTCTCACTGTTCAGAAGGTTTATCAGTATTATGATCAGCTTGAGTTCACCAGAGCTGAACGTCATTTCAAGCGTGTTCATGAAGCTTTCTTGACTTACACAGTGAGGAATTTGGACTGGGAGTTGCACGTTCGTATCTCGGCAGTTGCTAGGGCAGCGATGGATGGATGGGCAGATTGGTTTATTCAGTTCCCAACATACACCTACATCCGAGTATACGGCTTCACAGGAAATCTAGCTATGCTTCCACGTTATCCTTCGGATAAGACAGTCTTTCAGGAGTTCCTTAGACAAATGCATGATGTTCATCGTCTTCTACACCGCAGGCACAGACCGTCACTCAACTTTCCTTTTCAGTTTGGAATGTATTGGTGCAAGTCGGCAATTGATGCCAAGATCGCAGGACAGGAGCTTGAGAAATATAATCTTAAGTATCTTGTTGAAGCACGTGCCTATGACCTTTCAGGTCATTATATAGCTCGCCTCGCTGGAGGCACATATCACGAGCCTTCTATGGAGGAATACTGGGCAAATTGCGCAGATGACTTCGAGGTTCGCAGACGCAGTTACGGCCGCTTCTCTCTCTCACAGATTTTTGTTTTCTTGTCAGAAGATGTGGGAGGTTTATCAGATGATGAGGGAGAGATTCTTCCTCAGTTTTTCAGAGAGCAGGTCGATACACAACCGTTGCCAGCAGTTGATTGGTACGCCAAAGAATATGCAACGGTCAAGGAGAGGTCAAGTAGAATCATTCAAAACAGTATACTTTTCCTCAACAGCAACAAGACAAGAAGGGTAAGTGTTCCCAGAGCAGACCCGCCAGTAGTGGTAAATCCTTCGCTACCTTCTTCGTCAAAACCTAACAAGAAAAAGAGGAGTAACCCTCCCAAGAAAGTACAAGCGCCAAACAATTCAAAGGGAAAGGCGCTTGCCACTGTTACACATACGGAGCCTGACAGACAGCCTATTATAGAGTCAGTTCAGAGATCAGCTCAGTGCCCGCTAGTACTTGAGGTTCAGCCTCAAGTTCCTATATCAGTTTCAGAGCCGTCACCAGTCCCAATTCACATTGAATTGGACTTAGACTCTCCACCTCGCAGTGGGTCTTCTACACACTCACTCTCATCAGTACCTCCCATGGCCCCAGGTCACGAGACCCTTCTAGTAGCATTTGCAGAGATTCATCTTGGATCGAGACTCAGCTAGGAAGGAAGAGGAGGCAGCCATCTTATGTTCTCAATCATTCTGATTTCGATGACATTTATCAAGATGCGCCAGATAAGAGAGTTAAGAACATGGTTCATGTAGAGAGAAACACTGACATGGAGATTGTCATTGAGACCGCCGTACCTTCACAGGGGAAGAACTTGGCTGAATTAGAATCTCAGGATTTTGAAGTTATCACCGTTAACCTTGGTCGCAGCACACGCCAGACTCAGGTTGATCTTCTACAAGTTGCTACAGACAGTGCTAGGGATAGAATACTAAAAGACGGAGAGGATAAGGCAGCCCTCAAGGCTGAAATCAGACAGCTTCGTCAATATATTTCTAGCCTTGTTCATAGACCCGATGCCATTAATACGCTCCCATCGATGCTTGAGCCTCCAGTAGAGCAAAGTCAGCTCAATCACTTAGTTGCATACGGCAAGCGTTTGAAGGAATGGGAGGAAGAGTTCGTTGCTAGAGGCCGTGCTATGCTTACAGAGTTATATCAGTTGCGGTACAATGCACGAGAGCTCCGTATTCGTCTTCAGGATGAGGAACGGGATATGGCTATTAGCAAACCCAGGGATGAAATTATGATTGCTCACCTGAGTTTGGCTTATGACACAGTCACAGATGCAGAAGACAGAGAAGCTATCTACTCTTGGAGGACACAGTTGGTTTTTAGGGCAAAGATAGAGGACAGTTTAGCATCAGAGTTGGCTGAGAGTAGAGAGCATGTCACTAGTGCACTCCAGTTTGTGAGGACTCTAGTATCTCACTTACCGTGCCGTTACCAGATCGAGGGTGGTGCCTACGTGGAGCTTACCGATGTTCAGTCAGAACTCCAGGCACTCATTCATACCATTTTCAGTGGGGAGACAGTTGGCTGTAAGGTTACTCAACTTACAGTCATGTCAGCATGGTTTGATGAGGCAACAAGGACTAGGGGCGAACTTCAGTCTCAGATCACAGCTGGTGAAGATATGCTACATCGACATAGTGTTCTTCGTCAGAGTCTCATAGCTCCAGACAGTGATGCAGTTAACAATCTCGTTGAGGGATTGATTGCTCGAGATCACATAGTAAACTTCAGTTCCCACCTCTCCGGGATAGACATTACACACGAGTTGAACTGCTTTACCCTTTCAAGTTAACTTCGATGTTGTCATCACATGCATATCTATTACGAGACTTCGCCTTTCACACTTGGAGTTTTATTTTAGGGTTTTCGTTAAGCTGATGGTAGTCTTCCAGTTAACTTGCTTTCAATAAGGACGTGCATGCTCGCACAGTTGTCCATTTTTAAATTAGATGTTTCAGTTAAACTGAGGGTAGTTTCCCAGTTGACTATATAGTTTACTTAATTAGGGTTTGGCACATAGCTTGCATGCATTGCGAGAACTGTAGATGACACAAGGTGATTTTAGGGTTCCCTACACCTTGATGTATATAAATAAGAGCTTATGCTCATTTGTAAATAACTTTTGCTTGAGAGAGAAATATATGCTGCGCCTACCTTGCCCTCAATATTGCTCTTTTTGGTACTTGTTCATGTGTCTTCACTATTGCAATTGATTGTTATGCCACATAGGGTTTCGAAAGATTGTAATGCTGAATTCTTTCCATAGTTTAGATATATCTGTTTGAACATCTTTATCATTGAAGTCAATTGTTATGCCACATAGGGTTCCAAGAAATTGAGATGATAAATCTGTTTTGTGTTAATTTACCATTGTGATCAATCGTTATGCCACATAGGGTTTCGAGAAGTTACGGTGATAAATCTGTTTTGTGAATCTTTATCATTATAATTAAAGGTTATGCCACATAGGGTTTCGTGAGATTGTGGTGATAAAGGCTGTTTGTGAAGACTTTACTTTTTCAATCGAGTGTTATGCCACATAGGGTTCCATAAAATTGTCTTGGTAAAGTCTTAAATCTGTTTTGTGCCCAATAAGCTTGTTTAGATTGAGATGATAGTTGCGCCACCTTGCCTTCAAGTAGAGAGTCTAAACACGCTTATCGTCCAATAGTCAAACCTTGCTCCGTTTCCTCTTGCTCTATTTTCCTGAGGAGATTGGATAGATATAAGTTGTAGTTATTAGATCTGCAAAACCAAAGAAAACTCAGCTGCAACGTATAGGTTCTTTCAAGAAAGCCTTGTGCCTCTAGCAGCTGAAACAAAAAGATTGGACATAGTTTTAGCTTATTTTCCTTTGCAAGTATATTTTTCAAAGCACAACGAGGGAGCTTCCCCTCCATAATTTGAAGAGCACTCATTACGTAGTGTACATAGGCTGTTCATAACAACTTCTACTCCAGAGGTGTTAGTTGTTATGCCAACAGTTCTTTCTGGCGCCCACCGTTGGGCACGAGGCCTTGAAATAACTTTATATCACGTTTATGACTATCTGGCGTCCTACTGCTCCAGTTCAACAACCAACTCTAAGTCCGCCTGTTATTCAGTCGAATTTAGCATTCATCGAAGCAAAACAGTTAGATATTATCAGTAGCTTGCGCACTTTTATTTTTAAAAATCATACATCTACCACTCAATGGAGAAATGCAGCTACTACTCTGGATAAAGAAGAAAAAGCAGATCTTGCAGCAGGTAGACCAGTTTTGCCACCTCCCACGTGGAATTAAGCATCCTGGCGTACCAAGTTTACATCAGAAGAAGGAGAAGGAATCCTCCTATCCAGCCAGATCCTGTTTTTGAAGAAGCTCCTGATCAGTTTACTGGATCAGAAATTCTTGAAGAAGAATCTCCCATTCCAAGAGCAGAGATGGGTGATCGTAATAATAACAACAATGGTGATGATCACAACGGTCGTAATGCAAGAAACGCAAGACGTCCAGTCCCCTTGCCTTGGGGCGACAATATTGGACCATTGGCTTTACCAGGACATCATGAATTGCCCAAGGGATCACGCAAGTTTTTCCTGAGATTTCATGGCGATGGTTCTAAACATCCAGATGAGCATCTATCAGCATTCACAGCGGGTTGTTCCGTTTTGCATGTTGCGCATGAGGACATCGCCGTTCGTCTTTTCGTGGAGACTCTTGAGAACAACGCAGCAGATTGGTTCAATAATCTTGAGCCAAGAATTATCACTAGTTGGGCCGTCATGAGCGAAAAGTTTCTGGCAAGATTCAAACCTGCTGAAGACAATCATAGATTATTTGCTCAACTCTCAAACTCGAAGATGGAGAAGCATGAACCGATGAGAGAATTCGTGGCAAGGTTTAATCGCCTTGTTACACGTCTTTCTCACACTTTGAATCCGTCTGATGAGATTTTGATGAGTTCTTTCATCAACGCGTTGCCGTCAGAAATTGCTTTTTTCCTGAAGATAGCCGAAGAAGATGATCTACAACACCTTCAGGAGGAAGCAATCAAGCTTGAAGATACCATGATTACAACCGGCAAGATGAAAGATGATTCGATCAGGCCGCTCGTGCAAGCGTCGGCCGATCCATTGCTACAGAAGGTAGCAAATGAGGTGACGATACTAAAACGGCAGTCACCACCTCAAGGGCAACCAGCCTTGCCCTCACCTCCTTTTCAATCACAACCAGCATATCAGCCGAGAAGGAATAACTTTCAGCCGTACAATAATTTCAAGTCAAAGTTTCCGCAAGGACAACCGAGACAAAATAATGAAGCTGAAAAGGCTACGGTCTTTTGCACATTCCATGATTCAGCAGAGCATACCGGGGCTACTTGTCCGGAAAATCAAAGAATGAATCAGCTCATGGGATTTGCCGATTCCGCTCCTAGTTCAGACTTCATACCTTCCAGTTCAAACGTCGTCTCTTCACAGACAGACGAGTTTGATGGCGACTCCGCAACGGGATATTTTGATAGAGAACCCGTTATTGAAGAAGAAGAAGAATCCCGTCGTTTTTCTCTTGCAGTGAATCATGAGAATATCACCTCACCTGTGTTCACACGTGCTCAACATTTTAAAGCACAGAAGGAGGAAGAGGAAAAGCGGAATTTGAATGCAAAAGCAAAGGAAGTAGCTTCTACTTCCAATCAAAAACCTTCACAAGAGAATATCTTGCCAGCAGCTTTAGATACGTCTTCAGCAAGCTTTGACATTGTTTCTTCCATGATGAAGACGAAGGTACAGATATCTCAGCTGGAGTATTTACAAGATCATCCAGAGCAGTTGGATAGGATCTTGAACGTTCTTAAGAAGAAGAATGTCGTTCAGCCGACATTGTTACAATCCTCAGTTCCTGCAGAAGAGAAGCCGAGGCCGTTTTATATATCTTTATATATAGGAGGTTTCAAGCTGAGCAATTGCATAATTGACAGTGGAGCTTCGGACAACGTAATGCCCTTACAAATTATGAATGCGTTGGGACTTTCGTGTACCCCGACTCAGGAAAAGTGTTATTCACTTGAGTCCAAACCGGTGCCGTTAGTTGGTCAACTCAAAGATGCGCAAGTGAGGCTAGCGTCTTGTCCAGAAAAGAAGATTATGATGACTATCCTTGTAGCTGATATTCCTACCAGTTACGGGATGTTACTTAGTAGAAGTTTTTGCAAGGATCTTGGAGGAGAAATACAAATGGATTGGTCGTTCGCGACAATTCCATTGAAGAAAGGTACTTTCAAGTTAGAGCCAGAAACCAAATCAAAGTTTATAGTGGTAAAGTCCCAGGATCCACATGCTCAAGTGTTGTATCAAGACACGGGTCCAGGCACATATGCTATGGTGTCCGAAGTGACAGATGATTGTCAGAATTTTGCACTTTCCACTGAGTTACTAGATGAAGAATCGAAAGTGTGGACGATGCAGTTTGATGGCAGTTGTTCGACTTCAGGTTCCGGAGCGGGAGTAGTGATTATCTCTCCCGAAGGTCGTTTATATCCTTTTGCATATAGGTTGCAATTTGATTGCACCAATAATACTGCAGAATATGAGGCGCTCTTGTTAGGTCTCAAAAACGCAAAGGATATGGGAATCAAGCTGCTTCAAGTTGAAGGAGATGCAGAGCTGATCGTAAAGCAGGTCAGAGATCAATTTCACGTTAGAAAGAATCGTCTCCAAAACTATAGGCAGAGAGTATGGAATGCAATCGAATGGTTCGATGCATTTAATATCAAATACATTTCAAGAATGAACAATAGCAAAGCTGATGCGCTTGCAGTTTCAGCCGCTCTTTTTATGCCTAACTCTGACTTTCGTCAGAATTCATTTGCTATTGAGTTAATCTACAGACCAGCTGTTCCTGATAATTCAGACAACTGGCAAGTCTTCAGTGATGATGAAGATATCAAAGAATTTCTCGTCATGGGAGACAACTACAAAGAATTGTTCTTTGAAGGGAGCTCAACTCCTCACAAAGAGTCAATTACTGAAGAATCTGAGGTTATAGAATCTGGAATCATACAATTGAAAGGAAATCAGATTCCCAAAGGTTTTGTATCCTTAGAGGATATTTTTGACAGGCATGATCATTACATCCAAGATCAGAAAGAGGTCAGGGGTGAATACTTCGTCAGAATACAGTCAAGTCAACATAGGTACTGAAGACAAGCCTCGGCTTGTGAATTTGGGCAAGTGTTGTACTCCGGAGGAGACTGAGAGGTTTATCGCCTTGTTCAAGCAGTACAAGGATGTTTTTGCCTGGTCATATGAAGATTTAAAGGTCTTCACACCCATTGAATTGTCTCACACAATTCCGCTAAAGTCTGAAGTGAAGCCTTTCAGGCAGAAACAAAGACATTATAATCCGCGAATTCAAGATACTATTTACGCGGAAATTTAGAAGATGGTGGATTCCAGAATAATTTTTCCTATTCATCACTCCACCTGGGTGTCAAATATCGTTCCTGTGCGCAAAAAGAATGGAGAAATCAGAATTTGCGTTGATTTCAGGAACTTGAATCAATCGTCCTTAAAGGACAATTATCCCTTACCGATCATGGAGCATACATTGCAGACAGTTACCGGATCGGAAATGCTATCACTTCTTGATGGTTTTTCTGGTTACAATCAGATTGCAGTGGCTGAGGAGGATCAAATCAAAACAGCTTTCACCACGCCGTGGGGAACGTTTGCTTATGAGAGGATGCCTTTCGGCCTTATCAACGCCGGTGCTACTTTTCAGAGAGCCATGGATTTAGCGTTTGGGGATCTTAGGAATAAGATCATAGTCGTCTATCTTGATGACTTAACCGTTTTTTCAGATAAACGGAATGATCACTTTTCACACCTTGTGAAAGTGTTCGAGAGATGTAGGTATCATAAAATATCTTTGAATCCAAAGAAGTCAATCTTTGCGGTTACGGAGGGCAAGTTACTTGGTCATATCGTTTCCAAAGAAGGTACTAGAATAGATCCGAATCGGGTGGATTCAATCAGAAACCTATCTCTCCCTACAAGCAAAACGCAGGTGCATTCCTTTTTCGGTAAAGTTAACTTTATCCGAAGATTTGTACCTGATTTCTCAGAGCTGACGAAGGAGATATCAGCAATGATGAAGAAGACGTCTACATTTGTGTGGACGGATGAAGGCAAGCAGGCCTTTACCAAGATAAAAGAAGCTATTGCTAATGCACCAGTGTTAGTTCGACCTAACTTTCAGAAGGATTTCATTCTTTATTGTTATGCGTCAGAACATTCATTATCTGCCATTTTGACACAGCAACTCAGCGAGGAGGGCGAATCTCCTATTGCTTTTATGAGTGCTAATTTCAAAGATGTTGAGATGCATTATTCCCAAATCGAGAAGAACGCTTATGCTGTTGTCCGAGCTGTCAAGAATTTCAGATTTTATCTTTTGAATTCACATACTACGGTGTATGTCACCGATCTAGCAGTAAAAAGTGTGCTTACTCAGCAGGAGATGGGCACAAAAAGAGGAAATTGGATCGCGAGAGTTCAAGAATATGATCTGGAGATCAAACCAACCAAGCTTGTTCGCGGGCAAGGTCTTTGCAGGTTATTGGCGAAGGATGGAGATCGCAAGTTCAAGAGCAATGGTGGAATTTGTTCAGATCAAGAAGTTGAAGAGGACTTACCTTTAGTCCTATTAGTTATTCTGCAGAAGAATGGTACACACCTCTTTGGTATTATTCAGCGTATGGAAAATGTCCACGTCACATGGACAAACAGCAGAAAAGAACACTGAAATTGAAAGCACAGAATTTCGTGCTAGTTAATAACGTTCTGTACAAGCGTGGCCTTGACGGAACTTTCCTATTATGTGTCGGAAAGGATCAGCAGCGAAGGTTGTTAGAGGCTTTTCATAATCAGGCATGCGGAGGACACTTTTCATCAAGGGTCACTGCATTTAAGATTCTACAAGCACAGTTTTATTGGCCGACTATGTTTCGTGATGCATATGATTGGGTGTACAAATGTCAGTTATGTCAGCAGTTTGTTGGTAAAGTGAAATTGGCATCCTTTCCACTCAGGCCAGTTGTCATTGATGCTCCATTTCAGCAATGGGGTATTGATTTTGTAGGTCCCGTCAACCCAAGTTCTAGCAAGGGGCATGTTTTTGTCCTTACAGCGACAGATTATTTTACAAAGTGGGTTGAGGCAATTCCTACTAAACGAGCTATGTCCGAAGTGGTTTGCAGCTTTCTCAAGGAGAATATTATTTCTCGCTTCGGAGTTCCTCGGAAAATTGTGACTGATAATGCTACTTGCTTCTCGTCAGAGGAGATTTGAAGTTTTTGTTTTGATCACGGCATTATGTTGTCTCATTCATCAGATTATTACCCTCAGGGTAATGGACAAGCCGAATCATCCAATAAGAACATTGTCACAATTATACGCAAGTTGGTTGAGTCAAATCAGCGAGCTTGGCATACCAAGTTATATGATGCTCTTTGGGCTGATCGTATAACTCCTAAAAGAGCTATTGGCACCTCGCCTTTTATACTTTTGTATGGTACAGAAGCCATTCTGCCTATTACATTGGAGCTGTCTGCCTTACAGTTGGCATCTGCAGTGGAAGATGAAGAATTCAACGATCCTATTCAAAAGAGGATCTTGCTCCTGATGAAACTTCAAGAGGAAAGGACGGAGGTTGTCGATAAGATCACTCAACACCAAGAAAGAGTGAAGAAAATTTTTGATAAGAAAGCTCGTCATCGAGACTTTCAAATCGGAGATCAAGTCCTTTTGTGGGACAAAAGGCATGAGCCAAAAGGAATGCATGGAAAATTTGATTCCTTATGGTTAGGACCCTTCTAGATTCACGAAGCAGCTGGAGAGAACACTTATATTCTTTCATATCAGGATGGAAGGCTCTTCCCGCTTCCTTATAGCGGGCAATATCTTAAACACTTCAACCCTCCAGGGGAGGAGTAATATTGTAAATATTTTGTAAGTAATTTTTATGCTTTATCGTTATGTCGTATTGTATTTCCCCGTTTTGTGACGTTTTGTCGTGTTTTAGGTGATTTAGGTAGTCTTGTTTTAGGTGATTTTTAGGTTAGGTTTTTAGGAAACTCCAAAGTTTTTAGGTGATTAGGGAAAATTCCTGACTCCAATGCCCAATTATAAAACACTGGTCTACTTAACACTGAGATTCTTAGGTTCTCCTATGCCGTAGGTATCCGACATGGTCACCAAACGGAGCCTAATGTTGTACCCAAACCAAATTTTTTGCTTCATCAAGGCATTTTGCATTTAAAAGTCTAAACCTTGTTAAAATGTTGTAAAACGCAGTTTTGGGCAATACCAAGCATGGGGTTTTTGTCAATAGTTTGTCAGTCAAAGTCAGTTATATTGATCAAAGCCTAAAGCAGAGACTCAGAATAGAGCTTTTCACGATGGGGGAGCATCTCATGACGACATTTCATATTGCAGACGGTCTTTTCAATGATCGAAACAGAGTTTTCAGTGATCAAAATATGAAGATTTCAGAGGAGAAAGCACAAAAGCGCAAGTATAGCCCAGGGGCGATCAACTTATTGAAGGTCAAGATTCTGGTTAAAATGTTCAAGCATCCAGTCAATCTCTTCAGAATTAGTCTGGCTATCCGTCAAGCTATTCGGAGAAGCATTCCGAGACTCATAGCTCCGGTTATCAGCGACAGAAGTTGAAATCCTTAAAGTTCCAGATGTGAGAATTTTGCTCTTTTCAGGCAAAAGCGCGCCTCTAGCTTGAGGGCGCCCATCTTAAGAAGGGGGTAAATCTCGACAATTTCGATGCCGGATGCAGTCAATCCGTTCACAACTAGTTTGCTTATCCGACGAGATATCAAACACAGTTATCCGACTCTTAGAGTTCAGGCAGCAGTCATCCAAAGATCAGCTTAAAATGGAGTTTTCACGTTTCTGAGCTTCTCCGTTTGTTCCCAGTGCGAGTACAAGCCAGGGGCGCTGGTTTAAAGGACCCTTCAGATGGCAAAATTTGCAGACAGAGTCTTCCTAACATCAGTAGTATTCTAGCCTAGCTCCGCGATGCACCATTCTGCTTGTCAATCCGACGTTCCAGGTGGTCGTGGGGGAGATTCTACCAAGCATGTAATTTTACAGGCGAACCAACAAATGGTTTTCAGTGTATTTTCACAGTCTAGAGGCGCCTAGCCTTTAAGTCTGTCAGATGAGCTCGTTCGCGTTCGAAGTCTTCACGACTATTGAGCATTATCATTTTATCTTTCCAACGAGCACAGCCGTCAGCCTTCGGGATTTGGCAGTCGCTCGTGCGTGCGAGGTCTTTGGTGTCATACTACAAAGTGAGGACGTCCAGAAAATGGCTAAGTCTGGGAGCGGTAATCTTAATTAAAATACGCACTGGAGTTTTTGAGGTCTTAGAAGCAGTTTTCTTGCCTCGTCACCTCCAGAGACTTCTCTTGTAGGCCCCTCTGGCTGTTCGTTAAAATAGATAGTGCCTGAATCGGGTCATCCCAGCTCCAGTTATCAGCGGTCAAAGTAGGGTACTCGGATGGAAGTTTGGTTTTCGATAAAATGACACCAGTGCAACCTAGAGCCAGGGGCGCTTTTATTTTTGAGGCCCTTAACACAGCTTTCAGGTGTCATGCATACAGCCGTTGGATGCAGAATGTCTCCAGTCATGCAGTGAGCTTCGTCTCATATCAGCAGGGTTCACCGTTTGCCGGCAGCAGCCGTTTGAAGTGTCAGATGGCAGTCCAGAAAATGGCTAAGTCTAGAACCCGTAAAGCAATTTAATCAGGTGCGCCTAATTTTTCAAGGGGTTAAACGATGGATTTTGCAGTAATGTCTCCCAACAGACATTTCTTCCTTGTTCAGTAGGCTTTCCGATGAATATCTCAGAACAGTCTCAGCATCACCCGGTCATCAGGAAATCAGTGTCGAAGTTGGCCAGTCGTGACAGTGCTGTCAGCTATAAAATAGGGAGTTAATTAAAAATGAAGAATCTTGAGCAAATGGACGCCTATGTGCTCAAGAGATGACTTTTCGGAATCAGTAAAGTCAAACGATGAATCTCAGAGCTTCAACCAGTTTGTCAACTGAAGTTCAAAATATACTTGCTTATAAATGGTGATTTTCTATTTTTGGCGCCATTGCATGATAATAAATATTTTATTATTATTTTCAAATTTGGACTTCCAGTCAGTGGCAGTGCAACTGAAAGGCAACCAATCAGGGGATTTCTATTCTTGTCAGGGTTTTGAGTTCTTGCAGTCACCATTCAGTGCGAATTTCTTCTTATTTATACATGGCACCATCTTCATTGTTATTCACAAATTTCAAAGAGAAAATTTGTATTTCATTAAGAGCAATTTAAACTTAAGTGGAATTCGTGATTTTCTAAGGCAAATTCATTATCTTCAAGGGGAAAATCGAAGTTTATTAAATTCAAAGCAAATTCAAATAAATTCGTATTTCTTCAGAAGAGAAGGCTCATATCTTCAAAGCAAATTCAAAATCCAAAGCAATTCGCAGTTCCTTGATTCTCAAAGGCGTATCTCAATTCTCATAGCAATTGGCGAATCCTTCAGAGATTCAAAGGCGTATCTCAATTTTCAAAGGCGTATTAAACAATCAAAGGCGAATCCTCAAATTTAATACAAATTCGTATTTTCTTCAAAGGAAATTCGAATTTCTTCATAACCAAAGGCGCAAATTTCAAGAAAGGAAAATTCGTGGTTTTCTAAACAAGGCGAATTCCTCCAGATCAAAGGAAAAATCTACATCAATTCTCAGAGGCGATTTTACCTAACTAGTCTTTTTGCAGATTCAAGTTCACAAATATCAGTTGTTTGAAGAAATCTTGGGCGATTTTCACAAAAGAAGACATAATAAAAAAAACGTCTTTTTCATCCTTCAGACCTCAGATTTCTCACAAAATACATTGTGCATGTTCCTGAAATTGGCGAATTCTACAAGTCTCAGTATCTGGATCATTCTCATATAATTTCCTCGAGTTGAAATTGTGCGTTTGATTTTTCACGAATTTTAGCTTCAGAACATTCGTTCTTGAATTGCTAATTTTCTCAAGTGAAAATCTTTGTACAATCGAGTAGAAGTTGAATTTTCGCAAATCTGACGTTCTGGGTTGTCTTAGAATTCTTTTCTGGACAAAACCCATATCTCGGATTTTTCGCTGAAAATAATTCTTCGAAAGGCTATTTTTAACTCTCGCAGGCTATTTTTAGATTCCAGAAATCTTGTCAAAAACATAGTCAAGTTCACAGTCAACGGGCAAGTTTTTCAGAATGCAGTTCACTCAGCTTGAATACAGGACCAAAACCGTTCTTACCCATGATTTCCGCAGGTTGGTTGAGACAGACCTTCACAAAGTATTGCCAAAAGCAATGCTAGACCCAGTTAAGATCAGAAGTTCAATCATTCAGAATATTGAGCA